>JAHDVE020002059.1:0-103782 GCA_022606495.2 Halesus radiatus
AACGATCTGGTCATCGATATAATCGTTTTGGTGCGATTTCCGGAACACATAAACCTCCCTACGTGATCAATCTTCCTGTCTTACCCTCTGTAGCGGGTGCCTTCGTGAAAGGTAAATAAGGGTTAATATTCCGACAGTGCATGTTTCCCGCACCCCCTGGGGAAAACCACGCCACGTGAAGAGAAAACGCATAGCCTCTAACTACCGGTGAAAAAAAAACATATTAGGTTCGTGGCAGTGGCGCCATGACAGCATTAATTGGTAATCGGTTAATCATTTAAAAAAATTACTCCGTTTCTGAAAAGAACGATATAAATTCAGCGGATGTTCACGAATACACTACGTATTCAGTATACAGGCAATCATTCAGTAGTATGCGGTGATTTTTTTCGTACAATTTAAGGGTTTTAATCGTACGATAAAAAGGGTTTTACCTAATATTTTTTAAATCCAACGCGACCCTAAAATTCTTGTTCTGAAAAATGATGAAAATCAAAGGAAAATATCTAAATGTAACTGCCACCAGGGAAAAGATCATAAAATAATAATTAAAATATATTATTAGCAAACCACATTTTCAATAAAAGTACAGAAATGCGAGTTTTTTTATAGTTACACCTAATATTTATTAATTCACCTACTTATAAACACCTCACCCCTCCACAGAAATTAGGCTCAAGTATTTATACTCTTTACTTATTAATACAGTGGGTGGCCATTACAATAAGGCCAGTGGTGTACTTAGATATTTTCTCAAGCAAATATGATAACAACAGCTCATATTTACATTCAAAGGTTTAATAAAAATAAAACACGAGATCAAAACATTTCACACATATAAAATGAATATTAGCCTTTATTGACAATCACGGCTTCAATACGCCGTGACATGATTGCAATTGATTTTATTATGGTCTCTGGCAACTCTGGGTCATGGTGCCAGATCCTGTTAACATTTTCCTTGCCAGAATGGCCAATTAACTTATATTTATACACCTAAACTATATCCTAAAATCTAACATCCACATAGCATCTGTGTTCTTATATTAATTTTTCTTCAACTCTTTTTTTTTTTCACTTTTTAATTATTAATTATTTTTATTGAGATTTTAAAACCTCATTTTAATATTTAATCATTGTAGAAAACAATATTAACATAACCTAAATGAAATACGAAAACGGAAAAAATGACAGAAAACAAAAAGATTTCAGTCGCATCTGGGACTCGAACCCAGGTCGTCAGCCTATCCGGGGCAACCGCTTAACCAACTTAGCTAATGAGACCAGTTCAATTTATGCCATCTTCATCGATATCATATCTCAAATTCAAGATTTGTTAATATTGTTCTCCATTTTTTTATTTTGCCTCGGATAGGCTGAGGACCTGGGTTCGTGTCCCAGTTGCGACTGAAATCTTTTTTATTTTCTGTCATTTTTTTCCGTTTTCATATTTCATTTAGGTTATGTTAATATTGTTTTCTACGACGATAAAATATTAAAATAAGGTTTTTAAATCTCAATAAAAATAATTAAAAATTGAATATATTCTTTTGACTTTTATAAAAAGTCAATAGATGTCTCATGTTAATAAAAAATCGTATATTAATCCGTATTAAGACACTGTATAGTTTGCAATTGTGTTCCTTAGGAACTTTGTAATCATTATAAAGATAGCTGCCAATAATATGGGATAAAAAAATGGAGAACAATATTAACAAATCTTGAATGATATCGATGAAGATGGCATAAATTGAACTGGTCTCATTAGTTAAGTTGGTTAAGCGGTTGCCCCGGATAGGCAGAGGACCTGGGTTCAAGTCCCAGATGCGACTGAAATATTTTATTTTCTGTCATTTTTTTTCCATTTTCATATTTCATTTAGGTTATGTTAATATTGTTTTCTACAATGATTAATTATTTGTTTCTCCATTTAAATTATTATTTACATATAAGGATTAAATTTACTTTATTCATTTTTAAATCTTCTGTTAACATTAAAAAAAGTCATTACTTTATTATTTAACATTATTATATAATTTATGTACGTACGTCTGCCTCGACACAGGAATTTTCCAGTGAGATAGACATCGATCAATTCCTTATATGTTATGTTTTATAAAAATTAATAAATCAACAATAAATAACTCAAAAATGTTTAATAGACTTGGAATAGAATGCACTCATCACATGGGTAATAAAAGATAACAATATGTTTATTGAATTTAAGCCGTTTATTTTTTAAAAAGTGTGGTCCGAATGTGATGGCCACCCACTGTAGAATTGCTGAACGGAAGCTTACACGCGATCCCCCTTCGAACTACATAATATGCGGATTAGCGGTAATAATACTGGTTTTGTGTTCGAAAGTTCGATTCAAGAGATAGAGATAATATCTTACATAATAGCAGAGAGCTAATGACAAATTTAACAAGAAATTTGAGTGAGCCATTAGGTGACCAAACACCGTCAATGTGTGGACTTGAACTAAGTAATTAGCATGTTGTTTCTATGATTAGAATTTCCAAACTGGAGGCCAGGAGAAGCGATGCTGTTGGGCGTGCGTTCCCTGTGACAAGCACGAGATCCTCTACAACGAGACGACCTGCCAGGAGTGCAGAGAGGGCTGGTATCCCAATCTCAATAAAACTGGTGAGTTATTCTATCATGTAATTTGGAGAGTTTGGGCTGCTTCTAGGAAAGCCTCTCCTACCTGTCTCCTACGTTTTGCTTGAATTTGAATACAATAAACGGCACGGTGTCCGAATGAAAACCTTTGGGTGAAATGGTTGTTTTTGTGATAACGTCATTGCCAAAAACAACTCTTCCAGAATACCAATAATATGCTGCCATCTGCTTGTGGGGGTCCAGAGCTGTGCTTTGATCATAAACAATCAAATTCATTCTCTGTGTCTGTTGTTTCTATTGTATTATGTGTCATCGAGTGAGTTTTGTAATTTTATGTTTTGTGTATATTAATTGAGTTTTTTCGTGATTTCAGAATGCTTCGAAGTTCCCGAGGAGCGAGTTTTGTGGTCAGACAGTCAAGCAATAATAGCCATGTGCTTCTCCTGTCTCGGATTCTGCGCAACAGCTGTCACCGCAGCCATCTTCATCCGCCACAACAACACGCCGGTGGTCAAGTCCTCCACCAGAGAACTGAGCTACCTGATCTTGGCTGGAATGACTTTGAGTCACGCGGCAACCTTCCCAATATTGGCTAGACCAGCCGAAGTCAGCTGCGCTTTGAGCCGGGCGCTGCCGGGGATCAGCTTTGCGATGATCTATGCTTCTCTGCTGACCAAGACCAACAGGATTGCAAGGATATTGGCTGGATCGAAGAAAAGGTTTCCTACGAGGAAGCCCAGGTTCATGTCTGGAACAGCTCAGGTGATTTCATAACTTTTTATTCCTTATTATTTTTTATTATTGATGTTAAGGTAGGTTACCTACCTATTTGAAGCTCGTTTGAAGAATGATTAAAATACTTTTGGAAAATTACTAATAAATCTAAGGACGTGGGTCAATGGCGTGCATTGCTATATGGCCAATGGTAGGCTGTTTGTATTTTTTCATGTTCGGGTATGAATTACAATGCATTGAACATTATAAAATGCCAGTTCTGCTAATTTTTGTGGCTAACTGAATAAATGAGCGTACAAGTTCCTTACTAAATTCATGGAAAAACACATTTTGACAAACAATCTTTTTTTTTTAAATGATCGTTTTTCTTAGGGTGGGAACAGCTTTTCAGTATTTATGGAGTACACGCCACTGACGTAGGTATAATAATAATAATGTTTATTTTTCAATAAGTTATTTTACATAATACACAATTTTACCTCTATGGGGAGAATAAGTAAATAGTCTCTTTGGTGTATATTGTAGCGGTGGGCGAAGCGGGTCGGTTTAGTGAGCGGGATCACTAAATCAGCTCTCTGTAAAGACAATCCACATGAAAACTGAACGAAAAAAGTATCGTGTAAGAGCGTCTTAATGACGTCTTTAGGAGGAGTAAGGGAGCGAGGGAGAGGTCATGGTGCGGGAAAACGCGAACCGTCCTTCAAACGAGCCGGATCACCGAACCGGTACACTACAAAGAGCTGATTTAGTGATCCGGCTCACTAAACCAAGCCATTTCGCCCACCACTAGTATATTGTACGCCTTCGAATTCATCAAATTGTACATCGACACATTTGATATAAGTTCCCTTTGTTTGTGTATAAATAAATAAACTTATCTGTCCAGTCAGTGGCGTCGCACAATAGAAGTCCTGGTTAACTAATGGTTAGCTAATGGTAAAAGGGTCTTGGAAGAGTCCAGAATAGATGAGGGAGAAAACACGATTGTCGGTAGTTCGTTCTGCATGCGTGCCATTAGGTATAAGTATATTATCAAACGGGCATGAGAAATAACTTGTTCAATGCCGCCAGTTACTCCTAGCAGACTCCATTGAAATACCTGTAATGCAAATTCGGCACACAATTGCCAGTATATTTGTTTTCCAACGGACTGTCCTAAGCAACCGCCCGGACGTAGGTGGCAGAATTACAAGCTAATCCATTGCAATTTTCAGGTGATCATAAGCTGCCTCCTCATCGGCCTCGAAGTCGGTATCTCCGCCACCATGCTCGTGCTCGAACCTGCGCGCGCCACGCACCTCTACCCGTCCCGCGACCGCGCCGTGCTCACGTGCAACACGAGCGCGCGCGGAGTGCTCGCGCCGCTGGCCTTTGACTTCGTGCTCATCGCGCTGTGCACGCTGTATGCGGTCAAGACGCGTAACGTGCCGGAGAACTTCAACGAGGCGAAGTTTATCGGGTTCGCCATGTACACGACGTGCGTGATCTGGGTGGCGTTCGTGCCCATTTACTTTGGAAGCGAATCTAAGGTTAGTTAAATTGGAAGAGGTCGGTACATTGTATTTTACAAAAGCATGAAGGTAGGGTTTGTTCCCAGGTGGCGATTTCTTATTTACTATTGCATTTTGAATCCTATGGAAGTAAAAAATAATATTTAAGTAACTGGATGGGAAGGGATTGAGGAGGGATGGGAAAGGGGAGGGGAAAAGATGGGAAATGCGATTTGGAAGGGATAGGGAAGGGGTGGTAAAGGGGTGGGTAAGAGATGGGGAATGTTTTTTTAAGGGATGGCGAAGGGATAGGGAAGGGGTGAGGAAAGGAATGGGAAGAGATAGAGAAGGGATACGTAAGGGGTGGGGAAGGAGTGGAGAAGAGATGGGTAAGGGTTTGGGAAGGAAAGGGATGATTAAGGAGCGGGGAAGAAATGGGGAATGGGTGACTAGTTATTTCACAACATCGGAGTCACCCAATGGGATTGACCCCTTAAGTCTTGTCAATTGTTTCAATAAAAAAAAACTTTTTTTTGCCAGGTCATCACAATGTGCATGTGCGTCACCCTCAGCGCTATGGTGACGCTGATCTTCCTGTTCTTCCCCAAGCTGTACATCATCGTGTTCCGCCCGGAGAAAAACAACCGTGCGCTGTTCACCACCTCCAAGTCCATCCGCTGCCACATCGGGGCCCGAGTGGCCACGGCGCTCACGGAGAAGGTCAGCAGCAGCAGCGCGGGCGGTGGCGGCAGCATGGGGGCAGGCGCGAGTTCGGCGGGGGCGAGCGGCAGTGCGGCCAAGGACGGGAAGACGAGGCACAGCGTTAACTGGCACGATGGGGGAAAGGAGAAGCAAGGTAATCAGAAATTGATCTATCCTAGTTTGAAGCATAACTATTCCAGAACATGGAGGCACCATGTTAACTCACGTGACGGGAGAAGGATTAACAAAGTAAGAAGTTAATCTATTCTAGTTCGAAGTGTAACTAATTCTGAACAAAATAACACCAAACCAAACATAAGTACAAATACGAAATAAGGAATGACGAGGAACTGTGTTAAATAGCATGATGGAAGATATGAGAAGCAAGTTGAGAATAAATTACTCTAACCACCTGAAACCCAAACTTTAATAAAAACGTATTAAGAGGTGTTTTTATAGACCTCTAAATTGCTTTTGATGCAATCGAGCAAGTACTTTCGTCTACAAATCTGGAAAATTAAGGTATGGTTAGAACATAGAACACCTTTAAATATCCTCCTAAGTTCCCTAACACCCCAAGTACCTATCTGATAGGTTTCGTATTATTGAAATCAGAGGTGTTGAACGGAGTTTAGAAAGATCCACCTGCGGAATGCCACAAGGTTCAATTCTTGGACCTCTGCTTTTGGTTTTTAATGTAAATTATAGTGACTAACCGCGGCCTTTCTGAAACAAAAAACCTTACGCTGACGACACAGTGATGGATTACCACAATAACAACCGAAAATAAAGCAAGACTTGATTTTAATACAACGAAATTGCTTGAAATAAATAAATAATAGCAGGTCTCAAAGGGAATGGTGACAAAGAAGTCAATTAAATGTTTTAATAATTATTTTGTTTCAGGTCAAGTTGCTCCAACACGCCCTAAGCCGAAACATCGCACCCTCTCCTGTCAAACCAGCAGCGACCTCTTGCAGTACCTCCTGTTAAGTCAGAAGGTCAATGTTTCTGTGCAGGGGTGCTCCCCCACAGAAACCACACCCCAGTGGGCAGAACTAAATCCCAAAGCCCTCCTAGAAACCCAAAACAAGAAGTACTGCCTCAATGGTAAATCTCAAAGCCCTAACATGCCCGTTAAGTCTTTAAATCCTCTTTTGCTAAGAACCAAACATACTTCAACACCGTCTCTCAATTCTAAAGCAAGAATTAGAGAAGAGAGTGTATCGGAATGTTCTCTAAGTGACGAAGACATGACTCAAATAAAGAGCATTACTATAACGCTTGGTTCAGCAAACTCAATTAATAACCATGTTTATTTAGGCAAGGAGAATGGAGCTTTTCCAAGTGAGAATGTTGACACACTACGGCTGCGGACAACCATTCCAGAGAGGCCAAACAACCAAATTGTCAAGGAATCAAACGGCATATCAAAAAGCACATTTTAGTGCAATATTAGACATTATAGAGAGCATTCAATTATCTATAGTCAATAATATATTACTACATCATCCACTTTTCATAATATGTAATTACGTTTTGGTTCCACTTGGTGGTGCACATTAAATGTGAATGTTTTATGAACAATCATACATAATTTTTACTATGTATTATTGTAGAAAAGCCAAAGTATTCTAAACGGGTATAGTTAATTAGGATTAAGGTGGTGAGATTTCACAATAAATATTAATATTATGTAATAAGTAATAATCAACCAAAAATATGATGTAATTTAGGTGCTTGTCTACAAGTAAAACAATTATTTTTATTTTCGAAGTATATATGTCGATATGAATGCATCAAATTCATAATTATTTTAAGAATATTTGTTACTAAGGGCGAGTTGTTCCGGAGAATTTCTATCTTTGGTCAAAATTTCAAAGTTAATATTCACATTCTGTGAAAGTTCTGTTATTATTATATATAGGCCAGTTATTTCACAGTGCTTGAATGATAATAGAACTTTAATATTATCAATGAAATTTTGATGAATCCTTCTGGTTTCTCGAAACAACCCGCACTAAATTAACGATAGAATACACAAGTGGATAGTCTTCAATAAATTGTTTTTAATCATAATCCAACCTGAAATAGGTTATAAAATCATCGATGCATGACTAATATTTATCCATCAATCACACCGGTTTATTGACATAATGCCAGTAATACATGTTGTATTATTGTCTAGTATTTTAAGTTTTCATATCGAAACAATTGTGAAAATTATTGTGATTGATCATGAAAAGGTTTAAAACCTCTCAGTCTAGAGTTAATAAATCTTAATTTTTTTAAATCTTCCGATTAAAAAGTTAATAATACAGGTCAGTTCCGCTCAGCACAACACAAGTAAATAAATAATTAAATATTTTTATTGTTTGCATTTCACAGGTAAAACTATGAATGGATCTTTGATTGGGAATCAAGTCATTGGAATCAAGGATAATCTTATATATTTTTGACAAATGTTATAAAAAATTGTTCTAATGCTCATAATCGCCGCAAATAGGGACATAGTCCATCAAACTAGGTAAATGATAAATGATTTTATGTACATAGTACATACAGACCAAAACTTCAAATATCTATTGTAAATCTGTTTTTTTTTAATAATAAATAAACAACCATGCGTGTGGAAATTCGAGGAGTTTGTAATATATTCCAAAGATTGGAAAAGGTACGCTTAGAAGTTTACAGTCCCCGAAAACCTCATCTGCAAAATATTATAAATGAAGGAGGGCAGTTAACTCATTCCCAGCAACACATATCGACTGTGAACAGGTAAAACCGTTCAAGCCACAATTTTTGGGAATGTTACTTTTAAGCGGTGTAATAATTGACAATATGGTGAAATCGTTTTAATTGAAAGGGGGTATTTTTCATACATCATAGCAAACCATTTTTTGTCGTCTGTTTTTTAAAAACTATCGGTGAAAAGAGTCAAACCTCGCAATTCACAATTTTATAAACAGAAATGAAAATGACTTCGAGAAAAAATTAGCTCATAATAATCGAGATTCAAAATTACTTTTTAAAAAATTGAATGCAAATCAAATTTAATAATGTTATTAGTTCTGCAAAAATTTTATTATTGTGACGGCTGTTTCGGCGTCTCAACGTGGCCTAACCACAGTTTGAAAATGGCTTTGAAACAGCTGTCACAATAATAAAAAACTTGCAGAACTTAATAATAATATTATTAAATTTGTTTTACATAAAAAATTTAAAAATTAAATGGAGTTCTACGAATTCAACACAAAAACAATTAATTAATTTAAAATTAGTTTTACGAATAGCAAAATATTCATTTTTATTGTCTCCTGTAAAGTTTTCATTTTGCAGCTTAAAAGGTTTTATCTATTTACAGTTGATATATTATGATGCGCAAATAATTCGTTCATCCAAGGTGATGGACATGCAACATGTATACTGCAACCTAATCAAGACCCAGTAAGTCTGGTTGAGTAAAAAATTGAGGGGAAGTTAAAAACTTTACTAAAAATTTATTTTGTACATTAATCTTAAAATATTATTTATTCACTTGCTCTGTATGTAAATGTGTTCAGTTGCATTTTGTATTGTTTATGTTTTCCTGCATTGAACTTCCAGTCACTGCAAATCCATCACTGAATGTCATCTTGAAGTACCATTTGACGGAGATTACATAATTAGGATATAAGAATTCAAAATAATGAATGAAATCAGACTAATTCAACTACAATCGAAGAGA
This sequence comes from Halesus radiatus, assembly GCA_022606495.2. NCBI lineage: Eukaryota > Metazoa > Arthropoda > Insecta > Trichoptera > Limnephilidae > Halesus > Halesus radiatus. Next base: position 9,280 of record JAHDVE020002059.1, read on the forward strand.
TCCTAATCTGATTATGTGTTTGCTAAGTATTTTATGTAGGTACTTTGAAATCAATGCCCCGCAAAACATCAACGAGCAAGAAGCGCTCATAGTACCTTTGCTGAGATGCGCAGACTTCAGATTATGATTCGTCTTCTCTTTTCAGAATTACATTAAAACCAGAAATTGCACATCTGGACCATAAATAATAGAGAAATATGGCATGGAGGCACCCTGAGTGTCACCGCTATCAATGGACTATCAAAGGGCGGAACCAAGGAAAGTTATGCGTTTGGTAGGTAGGTATAAACGGAGGTAAAGACGTGCTACCGCCATAGGTATACGCGATCTGCAGTAAAGGGGGTCTAATTTAACCTAACCTAATAATAAAAAAAAAATTATTTAAAAAATAAAAATATTTAACTAGGTTAGGTTACATTACATTTTCAGGGTAGTTTTTTTCACACTTTTAATGACTTTATATCACTTTTAAAGAGTGTGCCGATTCAAAAGTGTGTTGATTTATCTGGTGACGACATGCATGCAGTTTCACACTAGTAGTAATGGTCCATGGCCCACCTTCCTTGTTTCTATTATCTATAATCGGGACATACCATAAATGTAATTTTAAAAAGGCGGCATCTTGTATCTACTGTAAAGCAGCCGACAGTGATGGATTTGAATTGACGATTAGTTAAAAAAGAATGTAATATTGTTATAATAATTATTCTTGTATGAGTAAATTTTTTTAATATATTCTTGATCATATGTTTTAAGAATGTGCATTTTATGAAGATGTTTTTGTATAATATTCTAGCTATTCTAGTACAAATTTAAGAAAGTCTTTCAGAATCACCTTTCTAGTGATTTTAGATGTATTTGCACCTGACATCACTGAAATAATAAACCTTTGTAATAATAATAATTTCCTATTCCAATTCATAATTGCCAAACTTAAATGAGCTTATATTTCACATAAGTATTGAATTCTATGCACATTGAATATATTTTGCTTAGAATATGAATATAAAATAAGCACAGATAATATTAAATTACAGTTAATTGGATAGATATTTATAATCCATATAAATAATGTATAAAAAATAAGTTATATTAATAGAAGTTTTGTCAGTGTTAATAACATAAATCTTATTGCAATAACAATTTATGAAGTGTCTTCCTTTTATCATTAAACTCTTTACTTAAATAAAAGTGTTTTATTTACTACCAACTCCAGCACAAAATATACGAACGCAAGTCGGCAGTGGCGTGCAGCCTGTAAAGGCTGAAAAGCTGTGCCTACCTTTCTTTTTCCAGATTTCTGAAAAAATTTCCAGAAATTTCAGAAAATTCTTATTTCATCGTTCTACCATAAGAAATTGCTTCTGCTTGGCAAATTTCTAATTTTTAGTTGCAATTTGTCTTGAGGGTCCCTATCATTCACGCGTTATAGTGTGATGAATAATGATAATCAACACCTAAAAAGCTGAAGCCTACCCTTGGTCAAGGAGCATTGCAAGTCAGTTTATTACACACTCTCATCTGCATATTATAATAAATGCAAGAAGTTATATTGATTATTCATATTATTATTGAACTTCATCAATAACAAAAAATATATAATAGGTAAGGAATGTCAGGGAAGTGATAAGAATGCTTGCAATTTTCCAGTTTTTATTGCATTTTATGTTACAAAGATGTTATGTTTAGATATACACAGAGTGTATAACAAATAATATAAAATCATTTGGGAATTTACGAGTTAGCGTTGGGTCCACGGCGCCTGCCGAATGCTTGCACGAAGTTCACGAATCTAAAACAAAAATAAACATGAACATCAGACAAAATATGTATTACACATAGCAAGGGCAAACAAGACAGCCACATCTTGAGGGTACAAATATATCTCATTGTGAAGTTAAACTAAGTGTCATTCTGTGGTGATTTAATAGATATCACATTGCGGGGATTGAAAAGATACCCCCCATTGCAAGGATAAAAATATGCCTCATTGTGGAGGGCGGATCAGATAATCAAGACATCACATAATCAAGACATCACATAATCAAGACATCACATAATCAAGACATCACATAATCAAGACATCACATAATCAAGACATCACATAATCAAGACATCACATAATCAAGACATCACATAATCAAGACATCACATTATCAAAGCAAAACATATCCAATGTACTGGATATAGTGACATTGAAAATATGAGGACACATGCTATTCTGTATCTCACACATTTTATTATTACATACAAGATACTTTCCTCCATAAAATGATACAGGAACTAAAGGGTTTATATCACTGAGGTCACTATTGACGATTAGTTGTACTGTCACAGTTACCAGTGGCAGCTAGTGAAAATATTCATACAAAAACTTAATTAAAATATAATTTTCAGGTGCATTATAAAGATTTTTCAATTTCACCACTCTTGCACAGGTCTTTGACAACATTGAGAAGAAAGTAAATACGCACCTATAATTAAAACATTTATATGTAATATCTAGGTTTAGTGCAATTGGCCATAAGAAAATTATCTCCTGTTCTAATATGGGAAACAAGCGACACTGTAACGGCCGTTCTTCCCAACCTTACTGAGCAACTACTGAGCCGAAATTTTGCCTCAGCACTGTTCCAATGCACAAATTCGCCTTTCCCAACGAAATTCTCAGTCAAACTTGCAATCATGTTAAGTTATCGATTTCTGTGGATTAAAGTACTCCTCAGTAAAAGACTAGTTATAAAAAGTGTCAACAGAGTGTCAAATGACAGCGTAAACGTCAAATGTCATAGATATCTATGATCAAACGTCATTCGTTTTGCGAACTATTTTTTGTATCTATTGTGTATTCACAACTTTGAATATGGAGAGCAAAAATGAAGATATTTTTAATGTAATACCAATAGCGGTTATGGACAGCGAATATTAAGACAGCGACGATGAAAATATTATTGATAATCATTGATTGAAAATTGAAAGAACGCACGAAAGACAAACGTCAAAAAAGTCTACTTCCATTTTCGGGGCATTTTAGTAAAAGTCAAGCTAGCACTTTATTTTTAACATATTCGTTTTTAAATATAAAATGTTGGTGTTTGTATTACAATATTTAAGACAAATAAATAATACGTATTCATAATAAATAGAAAATTAACTCGTCTATGTTAATTTAACATTGAAAGTTTTTACTTTGATGTCATTTTATTGACTATGAACGTGTGGGGGTACAATTATATTTTCCATAGAAGTGGGTGAGTCCTTCATAGACAATTTAGGAAGTTCAAAGATAAAAAATGTTTGGAGACAGTCAAATAGAGCGAATACAAAACACTTGGCGATCGGTGGCTGAGATTGATCATTCGAAAAGTTGGGGAGATTGATCATTCGAAAAGTTGGGGAGAATGACTGTAAGTGTAAAAAGGATTGTATGAAACAAACTAAATGCAGACAGAAGGGAATACTGACGGCATCTCAAACTATGTTCATTTTAATCTCAGCAAGTATCTAAGAAGTCAAGGCACAGTGCGGATGCGGTGACAGCTGGTTGATTGCTGTGTCAAGGTCTAGAAATCAAGAAGCTTTTCCAAATATATAGCACTTGATAGTGATAGGGGTATTAATATCTACATATCCAGATAAGCTGAATCGGGTGAACACAGCCTTGATAGAATTATTATTATAAAAATATAAAACTAGCTAAAGTACCCGGCATTGCCTGGGATTATGAATGGTTGTTACCCGTACCTCTACCCCTGCCCAGTAATTTTCATCAAACATGTAAATTTCTTTAAATACCAAAATTTCTTTAAATACCAAAATTCTGGGAAAGGGGGATAGGGGTGGTTTTTCGAAATCTTATGTAGACAGTAACCTTCCTCTTTTTTCTAAGGTCAAGTGTGCAAAATTTCACCAAGCTCAGAATAAAACTGTAGATTTGTATAGAAAACGAACAAGCCGTAAGGAACGGGACACTTTTCTTTATATAATAGACGAGTACATTTGTAGAAATGTAGAAGAAAAAAAAAATGTTGAATTCATTCTTCCGTATTTCAGTCCTCGAGACAAATACGGTTTATAAACAAAGAAATTAATTAAAAACTACTCTAAAAACCCGGGTGGGTACCTTTTCAAGTTAAAAACTTTAGGCTCATGTTTGACAAGCGTTATGTAGACTTACTAATGATAACTGTTTTCCACACAAACTATGCATTTAACAGAAAAATAGGTAACGAGGCTCTCAACAGAAACGCCTATTTGAAGCAGTCAAATTTGACAGTAGCTATCCAAACCAGAAAAATTGTTCATTGGTGCACACCAGAACAAATAATGCATAGAGATGCCCTAACACGCAAGGGGGAAGAAACCAAAATAAGGGGCGAGAGCTAGGCGTGCCACCAATTTAAGTAAAGCGGCAAATAAGTTAAAAGGTTCGGCTTGTTTACAAAAACCGAATATTTTGTAGAGTAATTAGTTTCACTCTTTTATAATTAGCTTACCACAATCAAAATCACACAAAACAAACATGGACGAGGGTGAACTAGGCTGGTGCCAAAATGGATTTCATGTAACCTTTGCTTCCAGCTGTCGAAATGGTACGTTAAGGCAAGTCAATTCATTCCGACCTCAGTGGAGCACACTCAATAGAATAATCCTTCTGCAATGCAGTTCTCTAAAACTTTCCCAAGCAATACCCATCCTCTACTTAGCTAAATGAAATGGTGTGCAAAGCCATTCACAGAATTTAACACCAATACGACGACACTATCAGTAAAATTAGCACTTACGAAGCATTCAGCACTAATATGAAGATAATAAGTTCAGTGGCATGTGAAACTTACCGCCTATTGTATTGGATACGCCTCTTTGCGCGACCGGTCTTCTTCTTTTTCTTCTGTACCTTTTCCACCTTGGGGGTCTGTCCCTTTACCTTACCTGCAATGCAAAACACACATTAGTAAATCATCCAACATTGCGCATGACGATAATGTGGACACCTGGTATTGATTGTGTGAAACAAACTTAATGCCGACAGAAGGGAATACTGGCGGAATCTCAAACTATGCTCACTTTACTATCAGCAAGTATCTAAGAAGTCATTGCTCAGTTTGGATGCAACGACAGCTGGTTGATTGCTGGATTACATTGATAAATCAGAAAAAAAATACAAAAAGTTGCGAGTATAAATTATAGAGAAATCTTTGAAGTCTTGTCTGGTATGAAATATTTTAACACTAGAACGAGTTCAAAGAATCTACATTTTCATTGAGTTACGGGTGTAATTAGACTAATACAAGAAACACTTTTTTGACAGTCGTATTTGTATCTCCTTTTCAAATTATTGCATTAACTTACGTACTGAGAAAAATCACACTGGAGGATAAATTATTACTGTGTATCATATTATAATAAAGGTTGGCAACAAATAAATTGAGGTTACTTGTCAAATATTTAAAAACTCATCACAAAAATCAGAAATTAGCCAAGAATATTACTTAGAGCGTTTGCAGTATATATTAGAATAATAAAATAAGAAGTCTTACCGGCACGAGCGAGAGAACCGTGCACTTTACCACCGAGAAGTGGCACTGTGAGGTCCAGCTCGATCGATCCCAAGCTTGACACAAGGGTCTCATCGGACAGGGGTGCTCCCAGGCAGGACAAGCATAACTCTGTCGCTGGAGTCTCGTTCAGGAAAGCGATGCGCTCCTAAACAAGGAGAAAACCATTAGTTCATTTACAAAAACCAAAAACAAGGAGTCGGGAAAATTTGTTTGGAAGCGTACCTTGATCAGGGCGATCGTCTCATCCTCCCGAGCCTCGATGACTTGCGTCGACTGACCACGAATGTGCAACTGCATTGTGAAATCTGGAAACAAACGCAAATCGGTAAAAATACAGCATGGTCAAACACTCGACGGATGACATTAGACCGACAACGTGTACATGTCATCGGGGTTCGTAACTAGAAAACTCTTTGAATATAGCACAAAAACTTAACAACTAAACAGGTAAACTGTTGCTTGAGGCCAAATGTCGTCATTTTATAATAGAAAACACAATAAAATCGAATAATTTCAACCGTCACTAACCTCTCCGAACGAGATACGCAAAAAGAAAGATGGAAACTAGGAAACGGAAACGTCATGAGTTGTACTATTTATGGTCACATGGTGAGAAACTTTAGCTGCCAGATCAATTTATTTGTAGGTTTGTTCCTCTATCAAAATAATAAATTATTTCAAGGAATTGTAATATTTTTATCGATTATTTTCGTCCGTCAACTTTCCAACTTTGTGCATTTCGTGGGTAAATAATTTAAAAGCACGAACGAAATCAAACCGAAATGCCTGTTTGTTATTTTCAATACCATTATGTTTTACGGGCCGGACTACAGCATTTTTTAAACACTGTTTTCTGGGATTGGAAAAATAGATATCCTTTCACAAGTAGTTCAATTTTTACTTTTACAATTATATCGCTTTATGTAGATGTATTTATTGTCAAATCTACTAAACTAAACGTATAAAAGGAACTGTTACTAACAAATACTTGTCTCAACTGAAATTCTCAACTAATCGTCAACTGACCATTAATTTTAGATATTGAACAAAAACGTTTGTACTAGAATCCTACAAATACATTTTTTTGTTTGTTCTGAACTGTTTTTATTTTTATAATAAGTATAATCTGCCATAAATATAACCAAGAAAAGCTTATCGACGTAATTAATTTAAGGTAGTAATATTGCAAACGAGAAATTCTCATTGTAAAATCATTAGTTTAGTCTAGCAAAACAGTCAAATAGAATTGGTTTTTTAATGGAGCCTCAGCACAGGTCCATTGAGGCCCATATTATCAAATTTAATATTGAAAAAAAAAGTTACTGTATCCGAAAAAATAAATTATCAACACGAAAAATTTCAATTCCTTGCCACAAAAATGTCATCAAAATACATAATTTGAAGTTGTTACATTTTTACGGCCTTCGTTGAATTATTCGAAATATCAACACCAAAATTGGTCTCAAAAATTAAAAAAACGGAAAATATTAATATTTTTTCTCTACTGGCAGCACTATAACACCTTCAAGCTCGTGATTGGTGGTGCATGTGTCTAGACGTGTGACAGTGCAATGTCAAGTTGGGCCTAAAATCAGCCGCTTATAATGTTTTTAATCAATTTATGTTTCATATTATGGCAAATAAGTTAGCCGGGCAAGATGTTGTCCAAATTTGTCCGTACCGTTCTCTGGGTATTCCTGCACATTTTATATACCATTTTAGAAAATATCCTTGTTCTGTGGGTGTATATTAATTTGAAAATCAAAGAGATAAGGCGATTAAAGTGCTCAAAAGACAGTGCCGAATTTGTTAGTGAAAATATTAGTGGAGTTTTAAAAAAGCCTCAACATTTAGTACTTATATTAGATGAAGCGAACATTTTGTACGAGGACTTAGCGAGGCTGATCATTTGGAGTTTGGCAGCAGGGATATCTTACTTTAGCTTCTATGACAAAACAGGTAAACCAATAATTTTAAATAATTCAAAAACATTAATTAAAACTGCTTTCAAATCGAATCTACCACCGGTCACAAGCTGTGTTATAATTTTGGCTACATATTATCTTGTTGTAATGTTTCACAACATATTTGTAAGTTGAATCACATCCCCTAATGACCACCCATTTGATTATGAATGCCAATTATTATTCAATTATGCATCTGGTGCAAAATATCACATGGTTTTTTGCTTTGTTTTTTCATAATGGCATTTATAGTCCTCACTTTGTCTGGAAGACAAGTCAACAAGCATATTTTGGAGATGTGTAAATAATGGTGAAGGGAGAACCATATACTGGATTGATTGGTACACATTTCATTGCATACAATAACTAATGGGTACTTTAAAAATTCACTGCGATCAGATACGAAAACCTGGAGTTTCTAAAATCTTCCGTTATGTCTTTGGAAACTCTTAGATTTATTTGAAGATGTTTAGGTAACCCACCTTTGTATTATTTCCAACATTATACATTTTGTGTTCAGACAGTTTATTTAAATTAAAAATTAACAGTATCCACGCTAGCAATGGCCGTCAGCAGAGTTCCTTTATGTATAATCTTGCCACTAAGTGGTCCGTTAAAGCATCTCTTTCTGTTACATGCATCGTTTATGAGAAGTTTTAGCAGTATGCCTCTTACTCAGTCACATTCAAATTATTTATTTATTATATTGCACTGCAGTAATTTAATATTATTTTTATGCTGTTTACATTGCCTTTATTGTAATGCAGATGTTGAAGTGTAATTATTTAAATCATTTTTTATTATTCCGCGAGGCATGTGTTTCAACGAGTAATATGCATTTATGCAAATATGCAAGCATTAGCTTCATTTGAGATTAAAATGTAATTTAAATTACGTGTATGTTTCAGGTTATCTTAGGTCAACCCTCACTAAACATTTAGTTCATAATCATAATTTGTAGTAAAATAAACATAATGTCCTTTCCCACCGTTACTGCAATCAGTGTTTTCTCATATCCGGAAACTGTGACAGATAATTACATTTTCGAGAATTAATGATTGACAAGATAAGCCTCTTAAAAGGGTTAATTAATAAAGGTGTTGTTGCCATGAAATGAGATTAAATACTGTTTATAAATTAATCTTGTGACGAAAGAAGTTTAGTAATTTTAAAACTGGAATGCTTGGATAATAATATGTGGAATAGTTGATAGGGTAATTTCACAAACTACGGATACTGTTAAAATACCGTTCATATTTCTATTTCTGATAATCGTACTAAAAATGTGTTATTTTAATATTTTCATTCAAAATTATTGATTTTAAAAATGATCTAAAACCACACATTCCGAAACAGTTTGAACTGGCCAAAATGTCATTATGATGTGCAATGCTCAGTGGCCAGTCTATAAATGCTGAAAAACTGTGGTTATGTTAATAAAAAGGAACTCTAAAATAAAATCTAAAGTATTTTATTTTTTCAGCTATCACATTTATTTAATATTTTGTAAATGAAATCCTCGGTACGGGAAATCCCAGTGAGGATGTCATTATTTTTAATTTGTTATATAAAAAAAAGATAATAAAACATCATTATTATTATTAGGTTAATAATAATAATAATATTATTATTATTAAGTTCCGCAAGTATTTTAGTTTTTATTATTGTGACTGCTGTTTCGGCATTGAAGGCCATTTTCAAACTGACATTAATTTTTTTTAAATATATAAAAATTGAAAGAAAAAACATTGAAAAATTTATATCATAGTGTTATTTTTCCGTGAATCTTGTGTGTTCATTTATTCAGTTGGCCATAACAAACAATTACAATAAAATGGCCATTTTCGAATACCCAATACAAAATTCATACCCAAACAACACACAGCCTACCTTTGGTCATAGAGCAATGCATGCCACTGATAACGCTACTGGCTGGTAAGACAGTTGTCAGTGTGACATCGATTATGTTAATTGTGATGTTAAAGTCCTAGTTTACAGTACACTCTTTGAACTTTTATATATCATTTCATAAGTAATGATTGATATAAGACTTTGAGATTGATTATTAATTGCATCTAATTGCGTATTATATGAAAGATGTAAGATAAGAAATATTTTCCAAATGTTGGCTTGCAGACTCTGATAAGAACTCAATCTCTTATCAAAATGTTACAAGGAATTGTTCCACTAAGTTGCATAAATGTAAACAAACTGAATGAGTGTTTTTTGAAATATGATTTTTCTAATCGAAGAAATGTGTTTGTTTCAGGAGTTTTGAATAAAAACGAAGATAGATTGATTGAAGCCGTTCAAAAGCTGAGAGGAAACACTCCTGGCCACATCAAGTGGACAAGTCATCCCGATATGAACGGCTACAAGAATGGAACGAGTAACAAAATCATCGTTAGTCTTCTGTCCAAAGAGGATGGCAAGACAAAAATAGTTTCAGTAGTGAAAACTCTCAGTGACGGTGCGAGAAATGGATCCTTTAATCCTAACCTCATAGATGTGAATTATATAGACAGAGAATTATGCGACGCAACTTTCCCTGTACCCAACTTAGCAATTTACTGCGGAAACAGCTTCTGCACCAATGGCCTCCTGCCTTGGCACATACGGCTGACTGAGTTCATCAATTTAGGAACCCATCATAGTATAAAAGTAGAGAAATTTCTAGAAGTTTTGTTGAATTATGGACAATGCGAACAGAGGTTCGGCAAATAATATTATTACTTATTAATGTTGTTGGATAATTTTGTTTTTTAGGTATAAGTATTTGCGTGTGAATAGTGTTTGATAATTTGTGAGAATTGCATAGTCTAGTAATAAAAATAGACATGAAATTAATTAAGTTGTTTTGTATAATATTGAAGTCCGTTTATTAAAAATGATTAACAGACATCAGATTTTTGTATGATTTTCAAACATCAGCCCAAGCTTACCAGAAATACTCCTGAATTTATTTTGCTAGTAATAGATTAACCTGTCGAACAACAATCTGCTATTTATATTCCCGTAATATCATAAAACCTGGACTTTTCTGTTGTCAAGTCAACTTTAATTTATTACTATGTGAGATGATCATGAAATGGTTGTATTTTGCTGCATTCCCTAAATCTTTAAAAGTTAATTTATTTAATCTAAAATTACATACTATTTATTTAAATCACATTAATTAAAGTTGTAAATATGTATGTACCACCAATATTATTTCTCTATAAATTGTATCTTGCCAAAATTGTTCTCATTCTTATTGATATTATTTTCCTAAACAAAGTAAAAAAATCACATTGGCTGCCCAATGTTATTTCAGAATAATTTTCCAAAGACATAAATATGTACATACTATGAAATATTATATTTCTGAAATCAGAGTTCAGTTCATCGAATTGAATAAATTTAAGTATTTTTTGCACGGTCACAAAACACTTCCAAATGATTTGCTTTACATAGTATTATTTAAGTTCATTCTTTTTAAGGATATTCTAAACATTTATATACCTAAGCATAGTTTTTTTTTCTTTATAAATCATCTACACCGTATCGATTGCAGAAAAACATGATAGTCAGAAGTAAAATTATGATGTCAGATCATAAAAAGCCATCTTGAAATAGTCAGCACAGCTTGCATTTACACAACAAAACAATTTGTATGGTAGAATTCCATTTATCTGGATTATTAAAATCAGGGCTCCCGTGTCATTGAAGTTCTGAAATATGACTTGTATAATAAAATGGAAGTACTTAACACTGTGTCATACAGCGTGACTGGTATGTAATGTGAAAATATTCAAAAGGTTAGAGTTAAACTATTAAAAAAGTGTGTGTGAACATGTATCACTATTTTTCAACCGATACCTTGTAAATCATCTATGATCTGGATCCCTGTATTATTTTTGTTATTTGTCGATCACATTTGCTGAGGGAAATTGTGAATCTGAAGAAATCATTTGCATAGTCGGAATTCTACTAACCAGCCAAATATTCATTGTTATTAGAGGTCCAAAAACAGCCTTAATTGTACAAATTTTAGTAGAACCATTCTAATGGGTGAATAACTGGAGACTTGTACACATTTTTAGAATTCAAAGTGACAAAATTGTAATTTTGCTCATAAAAATAAATATGTACACTTTGTATAAAATTTTAGGGTTAAAATCAACTGAATCTTGGCTTGACATGCGGTGCTTAAAATCAATGAATTAACATAGTGCTAGATTGGTTCTGAATATTATTGTGGTAGTTTGTACGTATATGTGTTAAAACTTTCTTTATATTATTTAATCTTACCATCCCCACTTGCACCATCTTGAAAGGGTATTTAATTCACTTTATATCAATTAGAATGTTATTTTCTGTCGGTTTGTAGGTACCTTGGAAGTGGAATAAATCAACTTGATTATCAAAGACTAGTCAAGATGAAATATGATTGATTTTTCTGTATATAGAACAATATTTGTAAATATGTATTGGTTTAACTAAGATTTCTGTGAAATCTCATTGCAATAAAATACTTAAACCACCAACCGTTACATAACTTTTTGCACATTATGTACCTACCTAAGTCAGGTGTATGAAAAATATGTTTAATTGATCCAATTTCTTGATGCTGGCATCTGCTACCTTTGTATTGTCCGGAGAAATGAAAGAGTGCTTCATTGAAATAGTTAAATAATAAAACGGAGAAGATTGTATGATGCAGTTTTTATTTTACAATGATCAAAATAAAATTCGAAAAGTTACAATCCAAATAAATAAAACAATCTTGTCCAATTTGTTATGAAGTGTTTTACAAAGGTTCCAGGGAAGTGACCTGTAAAAAAACAATATAAGAATAACAAGAGGTCTTCGTTGAAACAAATTGATACTTACGGGCCCTTTAACCCGCGGTTCTTTTGGAAACGAAGCATATATATAATAAAGGTTATCTGATTTTTAAGTAAATTCCATTTGAGAAGAAAACGCAGGGATTCGATGCTATTTCTACAAAATACTTTCTGAAACGTGACGAGTATAAAGCTCTAAACTTAACTCTCAAATAATTATTTGATATTGTTGCCGGCCTTAAATTCCAGAAGGTAAGTAAAATAAAGTGCATGCATTTACAATCGGAAGCACGTTACGGAATAACTACTAGAAACTCACTGAAGAGATAATACACGCAATGTTCTTCTTTATTCTATAGAAACTGCTATTTACTAGAGAAATATACACACGGTAATGCGGACAGAATAGAATATTTAAAAACTTAAGGACCATATAAAAGAGTTAATTCTCAGGAGTGTTTCAAATACATTCAAAAGAAGCTATATGTATGTACTACTATAAGGTATTCTGGTGGTTAATTTGGATAAATTTATGCTATTTTTTTAATCACAAGAGCGTTGATTGTATACTTATTATTATTATTATTTGCATGTTTGGAAGTTCCACCATTTTTTAAAAATTTAATCGTAGAATAGCGATTTGATGCCGAGAGAAAATATTTGAATATGGTTAGACAATTTATTACGAATGTGCTCTAAATATTATTAATTGAGACGATAATCCTGAGAAAATTGAACAATAAAGCACTGAAAATCACTTACTGGTGAAATGGGAGAAAGTTCGCACTGTATTGTTATTGTTTTTATTTTGATCACTATTAAATTTAACGTCCATTGTGGATCACATCACTCAAAAATATGCAACATTGAAATATTATTTCATTAATAGTAAAAATGAGGGCTTTTATTGGCTTCACGTTTATCACTACGCCTAGCAATTATGCAGCATTTAAGATTATGGACTCGCCAACTTTACCCGGTTTTGGGTAATACAAGATAGGTCGATATTTTTTAAATCATTATTTTAGTTGCCCGCTTGCTGACGTTGAAAATGATTACGGGGCTTTGATACACGTGAAGCTAATAAGTACCAATATGCGAGCACTTTTTATCGAATTACCAAACATAGGATAAAATGTTTTAATTTTACAGCAAACTTCTATTAAAATGTACAATAACTGTTGTGTTTTCATTAATTCAGTCGAATGTGTGTTGTTTGAGTCGATAAATTCATAAGATAGAGGATTTTATTTGTATAGGTAAATTTCACAACTCCAGTTTAAAGGCATTTTGGTTACCTATTAAAATAATCACTACGACTAGAACATTTATGTATGTATTTGAAAACATAATACATAATATTATTTATTTATAAGCGTAATTTAAAATGTTATTCAAACACAAAATTCATAATATTTTCTCCACAAGAAGGAAGACAGAATATTGCGAGGACAATGATTTTTAAAAAATAATTTGTCTATGTACTAATAAACCATATAGAAATTTTTAATTTTATGAAAATAAGCACAAGTCTAAAAGCGTGATTTGTTTTTATCTGTATATTTAGTAGTTCGCTGCATTTGACTGGTTATTAAAAAACCACAATATTGTTTTTCAACTCCGACAGGAATTTTGGAAGCAAGAAATTTTATAAGTTTTCCTCTGATTTGTGTGTTTTTAACCTATTCAATAAATAGATGCGACATTGGTGATAAATTTTGTAACAAGAATCGATGTCAGTTTAGTGATTTAGTAATTTTATTATAAAAGTGGGAATGAAGGATATAGTGAATGGAATCTTAACACACTCGGCATCCTTAAAGTACCGAGAGGAAAGTATGTAACATTATGTTATATGTTAAACGCAGATATCAGGAAATGATTAATAATGAATGAAAGACCACCTTATTCTGGAATGGTAGTTCACCTCTAGGTGTCCTCGGCTAGCGCTAGTAATAGGAGCGTCCGTCCCTCCTGTCCTTCCGCTCCTCTCGATCTCGTCCATCCCGAGACCTCTCGTACCTATCCTTAGATCTTCTGGTGTCCCTAGACCTGTCCCTCCCGTCCCTCGACCTGTCTCTCGACCTATCTCTCCATTCCCTCGACCTATCTCTGTATTCCCTCGATCTACCCCTCCTATCTCTGGACCTGACCCTCCCTTCCCGTGACCTACCCCTCCTGTCTCTTCTCTCTCTGGATCTGTGATCCCTGGAACGCCCCTCGTCATCTCTGGACTCTAGTTTCCGGCTGCGGCTCTCATATTTCTTATCGTCACTTTTGGAACGAGATCTTTGCGAATATTTGGACTTGTTAGACGCCCTTTCAGGTGTCCGCGTAGAATGTCTAGAATGTCTACTACTTTTGTGGCTTTCTGCAGTCACACTTGGGTGCCGTTTGTATTCGTTATCGTCTCTTTTTCTTAATTTAGACTCAATAACTTTATCACCTAAATCAAACTGATCGGCCTCCTCTTTAGTTTGGTGCCTGGAAGTTTTATGTCTGTGATCTTTCTTTGACTTGCGTTTGTCTTTTTTGGATTTCTTAACTTTTTTTCGTTCACTAATCGACTTACTTTTCTTTTTCTTGGATTGTTTTTTTGTGCTTTCCGTGTCACTGCCTGAGCTAGAATGATCAGAAGAGCCTGAATTACTACTGCTGGACGAATTAGAGTTACTTGGAGAGGACATTTGTTTATCCTGCAAAAGCGAATCTTCGGTGCTGCTTGATTCACTTGAGTCAGAACTAGAGCTACTTCGACTTCTTTCTTCACGCAATGATTTTTTAGATGGTTTCTCTTTGATTTTTTTTGGTGATTCACTTTGCTTCCTCGAATCTTTTTCTTTATAATCTTTCTTCGACGATTTAGATTTTTTAACAGTTTCAGTGGCATTCTGACTCTTTACTTTCTTTTCAGGGCTATTTCTCGACCTACGCTCGCTTCGGACAGCTTTTTCCAAATGGTTTTTGGACGTCTTGTTGTCTTGAAGGGGTGGCGTGCTCTCAGTGACGAATTTCTCTGTAAAAACATTCCAAAGCATTTATCCCTTTACAATGATTGGACATATAAAGACAGTCAAAAACACAAATTATCATCACCCAAGAAATGATGATACAATACTTTCAATAGCACTGAAAAGGGGAATTAAAACTGACAGAAACGTTGGTGATAATTCCCCTGGCGATTGAAAGTGTCTGAAGTAAGCTCACACTGAAATGTGTATCAAGTCAGCTAATGAGCTCTGCGATAGCACACCTTACATAGTTACTAAAACTGAGACTTACTATGGTTGTGGGAGTTATTCTGTTCTTTCCTATTGTTGGTTGTCGTACCCTCACCGTCAGAATTGGAACCTTCCTGCTCCACTGCCACCCTGGTTGCCTTGGAAGACGGGGAGGTAGGAGTGCCGGGAGACGCTCGGCGGTGTTGTCTTCGGATTGAAGCTTCATCTTCTGCTATTCTTGCTTCTATTTCACGGGAAGTTTTCTCGAATTCTGCCTTTCGCCGCCTGATGGTGTCCTATGAAAAGCAACATTCATATTGGAATGGTTCAGAACTTGGCGACAATAGCGGCTGAGACACAAATTTACAGAATAAAAACAATGTTTTGAAATCGATTTGGTTGGGAAGTATTTTACATCCCAATATGATCTACAATTTTTTCCTTAAAATAGTTATGAATTACCTGAAGTTGGCCATCGGTGAAGTCCTCACTTTTCTCTCTCCGCTTGCTGTCAGGAGTTCTGGCCCTGGTGTCCTCGTATTCGGAGCCGGAACCGCTGTCGCTGCTGTCTCCGTAGATTCCCAACCCTAACACAATCACCATATTGTAATAGCGTAGTCAAATCAATACACAAATGCTACTCCTGATTTACAAATCCCCGGTAAAAAACAATTGTTAGTTGTACAATGAATTGCCCATTTGTTTTTTGTAATACATATCTGTACAATATACCAAAATTGAATCCCAAATGTGCATTTATTTATAAATACATATTAAATTAAAGTTTGAAATTCATATCTTTATGCTGTATGCACATACTGTTTTAACAATGTTAAAACAATAATGGGATTTACAAGGCAGTAGCTCAATTCCGAGAAAGGATGTACACGCTGTTTTATTAAATACATTATTAAGAAAACAATTAATTTTGATCATCATTCATCTCAAACAAAAGCTTTAAGTTGATGTACAGATATGAATTTGGAATGAAAAGAATATCATAAATCATAGATAATGTTAGTGAACCATGGATAAAAAAGAACCACAAAAGATAGAGAATATAACTCACCGAGTCCTCCACCAATGGCTGACAAGGCCGGGGGGGACTTGCTAGCCACTGATGCGCCGCGCGACGATGCTTTTCATATAAATATAAACATTTAGTAAACAAAAAATACAACAATAGGCACTGCGATATTCCTGAAACCAGAACATCCGCAGACCACATAAACAACATAGGTAAAAATAATATAAAAACAGTCCAGCTAGAGTCCAATCAAGATATTTAATACAAAAACAGTCCAACTAAAGTCCAATGCAGGTTTTTATATACGAGTCTGCTGGTAAAGCGTGCAAAACTTAATAAATAATTTGACCTTACAAACTTGTTAAAGTTATGATTAAATCAGGAGATAAATGTCAACATATTATAGAGATAATCACAGACTTTTTTTAATATCACATCACAGAAATTGTGCATCTCAGTTTCACGCTTTCGTGCGCACATCAGTTTTAGATAAAATGTTATTAATTAATTGTAATTTTAAAGCACTAAGGAAAACATCACAAAGAATTTCGCAAAGAGAGGAGAATGTTTTTTCTGCGGGGGTATCATAGTTCGTTCCGCCGGCACTGTTTGTCGTCGAGGCCTCCCGAAGTGAGATGCGTGGAATGTATTTGGTTTGGTTAACAACAATGATACCTTGTGCGTGCGACCTGTTCCTAGACAACTCCTCTTTGCATACTGATAATATCTGCTCGGTCGTGACATCCAAGAGAATCTCCGTGAGCGTTCGCCGCACTGTCAGCATCTGAATTAAAAAATAATTAGTCATTACAAACAAAACCATTATAAACACAAGGACAGTGATGTTGTCCTTCTGGATGCGCTAAGTTGGTCCCGAGGCGATGGAGGACTCAGGAGTAACTGGGGGGAATTAAAGGGCGGTAAGGGCGATAGAGGGTCGTTGAAAAATTTTGCTAACAAAAACACTTTTCCACTTGATTTTATACGAATATGCAGTCAAGCGTTCAACTATTCATGTATGTTGTGCAAAATGCATATTACAACCAATTGATTTTCAAGATTGCAAGTCTTAACAAATGCACTTCCAACAATAATTCATGTTATTGTGATAAATGATGGTGCTATTCTAAAGTGGTCCAAAATACGTTTTATTTATTTTTATTATTGGTGAAATCTACTTTCAAATCTCTAAAAATATCTTAGTAACAAAGATTTTCACTAATTTAGCATATCTATTTGTACCTAAATGATATTATATTATGTTGTCGTACTCCGAACATTTCTTTGAAAAGAAAAATCTTTAGGTCTCACTATCTCAAAATTAACTTTGATGGAATTTGTTCACTTTAAAAGTGTGACCTTCAAATACGTAGCTTTATAAATATTGTTGCAATGTGTTTTGCAACATTGTTAATGTTATGTATCAAGAAAGGGAAGTTTTTGGCGAGGTGGAGATTTCAAAAGAGTCAATAAGTTTGGAAAACTCGATCCTAAGAAGAGCGATCGTTCCATCCCCACCAGAAGTTTGCCAAACCGGGTATCGTTGCAATTTACTTATTTATTTGACTTTCTTTTTGCTAATACAGAAATAATCTACAAGCAGTCAACATTTCATTCTAACCTTTAATGATCTAAATGCGTCCACAGAAAGGTTAAAGCTTTTCCTAGAGCCTTAGAATCCACTATCCAAATATAGGCCTTATTGCAAGGTATTTTTTATAGCAAAAGAGAATTGTTTTTATTTATATTTACTAGAAGCAGTGATTTCTCAAATTGTCTATAAATGAACTGAGAACACGATTTATATATATATTTATGCATATAAATATTCTTGAGGTCGAGCTAGTCGAGCATTTTCCACATCGTGAGATCTGTTGGCGATCTTTACTTAGATTTCAATTTAAATGTAATTACGAACCGGATCGCGAGAATCCGCTATGTAACAACTAAGACATTGTTAGTGGTTTAAGTTTCTGTATTTTAACACATGTTACCATGACCATTAAAAGGGCATTTTTACAGTTCTCACATAACGGATCCGGCGCTGCCAAGAGAATTTGAGAAATACCTAAAAAAATAATTGAAAATATAAAATAAACTCACAACTTCTTGCATCATTTCTTCCGGAGACTTCAGCAGCATTGGCGGCGGTTCTTGCTTGATTTCAATGTCGATCTTCTCTGCCTCCTTTTCTATCTTTACTTCTGAATCCGATCCTTCACTGTCCGTCTCCTGTTGATTTATGTTGTTCATAATATTCAGTAACAAAAACATACAGTACAGAAGGCGCTAAGAAACATTCCATCATTAGGGGATCTAATAAAGAATGGAGAACAACAAAAAAACTGATCAAATCAAAAAGGAAATAAATCAACTTAATCTTCTCATTTGATACGTTACTAATGAGAAATGAGGATTTAATTGGCTTAATTTTTCATTAGAAATATTTTCATAAAAGATCGGAACAGTCTTACAAATTTGCTTTTGGCAGGAAGTCGGGGAACTCCATCATCAGGCTGCTCCTTGAGGATGCGTTCGTCTTCCAATCTCTTCAATTGGAGATATTCTTCACGTTCCTTTTGCTCTCTTTCCTTATCTAGCTGCTTCTGCTTCTCACGCTCCATTTTTTCAAGACCTGGTTATTAAAAGAAAAAAAAAAAACAATTCTTAACATTATAGTAATAATTCCACAGATTCATCGCAACATTAAATTTAATCCTAATTATTATAAAAAGACACAATAATTTAAATTTACTTGAAAATTATGAAAACATCAACCCAATTCATTCTGAACAATCAAAGAGGAAAATAAATTAGGTTCAATTAGTTGACACTACCATGTCAGTGGTCATGGGATTTGCGTTAAATCAAGACTATATATTTTTTATAATTGAGAGTTTTACTTTTAATTTATTGTAATATATTATTGCAGAAAAAAATTCAACTATGAAAAGCAGCTCGTTGAAAGGAAAGTAGATACAAAAAGTAATACAAAAGAAAATACTATACTAACAATATTACATTTAAAAAAAAATTTAAATCACTTAAAATTTGAGTCTTCAACTAACAAGTAACTTTTGGCTTTCAACATTTAAGAAATCAAATGGCATTATATAGGACATAAATGGTACATTTTGTTATGTATAATGGTGTTGGCTTTATTTTTAAAAACATTGGTGCTATTATTATTTCGTCCAACAATGATCAAATCCAAGTTTTCCTGATCCATCTGGGGCAGCTGTCTTTCTCTTGGCTTAAAAATGGGTCCAAACATAAATCACTATTAAAGTTATAAGAATAGAAAAAGGTTCAAATGAATCTTCTCACCTTCTCTGATCCACCCGGGCAGCTGTCTTCTCTTGGCCGCATCGATCGTCTGCGTAGTATCCTCTGCTATAGTGGGAGGGGGTGGTGGCACGGGGTGTGGGTGCAGGGGGGGGCGCTGGGGGCGCCGCGAGGAGTTGGAGGTGGAGACGTGGCGGGAGGAGGAGGGGGAGTGGCGGCGGGAAGAGCGGGAGCGCGACTCACCGGCGCCATCCTCTGTAGTCCAGTAGCCAGTCTGGAGGGGCGCGGAGGATGAGTATCTGGGGAGAAGAGTTTCAGAAGATTGCCATAAGTCAAATTATAAAGTTACGCAGTAGGATTTGTAAATCACACATTTTTTTAAATAATTTTTTTCCTTCATCCATTCTTGGGAAATGCATAGCTTTACAGCTTCTATGGACTAGAGGATACTATTTGAATAATGAAATAATTATACATGTCAAAGCTCCTTACACATGGTGAATATAATACATACATATACGAGGTTTGTTCAAAAGAAAAGGTGAATTTTGAATTTTCGTGGGCTGTGTACATTCGATTATCGATTTTTTTTTTTGTTATGTTGGTACACATATGTTTATCATATGTTAGCATTATCAGCCATTTTGGATTAGTGGTTTGTTTTTGACAACTGGAAAGGTTAGTCACGTTTTTGTGTGCTCTTCGATTTTTTACTTTTGAAAAAAATGGATCAAAGAATATGTATTAAATTTTGCGTTAAAAATGGAATAAAGTGCTCCAAAGCACTTAAAATGTTGACTGTGGCATTCGGCGAGTCTACTTTGTCTCAAAAAGTGTTTATAAGTGGTACAAGCGCTTTACAGAAGGCCGAGAAGATGTTAATGACGATGAGCGTCCTGGAGTTGCAACCACGTCAGCAAACGAAGAAAACATCAAAACAGTGAAGAAAATGGTATAGGAAAATTGTCGAATCACTATTAGCAAAGTTGCAGAGGATGTTGGCATATAAATCGGCTCATGCCATGCAATTTTCTCGGATGTTTTGGGCATGAATCGTGTGGCAGCGACGTTTGTTCCGAAATTGCTAAATTTTGAGTAAAAGCAACGTCGCATTAGTATCGCTCAGGAGTTGTTGAATGACGTCAATGACGATCCAGATTTGCTCAAAAGGATCATAAATGGTGATGAAACGTGGGTATATGGTTATGATGTCGAAACCAAGGCCCAATCATCCCAATGGAAGCGGCCGGAAGAGCCAAGACCGAAAAAAGCACGCTAAGTTCAATCAAATGTGAAGGTTTTGCTCACTGTTTTCTTCGATTACAATGGCGTGGTGCATCATGAGTTCTTGCCAACAGGTCGTACGGTTAATAAGGAATACTACAAGGAAGTTATGCAACGTTTGCATGAAGCAATACGGCTCAAACAATCGGAATTGTGGAAAAACAAATCATGGATTTTGCATCACGATAATGCACCAGCTCACACATCAATGCTTGTTCGTGATTATTTGGCCTAAAACAACAGCGTAATCATGCCTCAACCACCTTATTCACCAGATTTGGCTCCCTGCGACTTTTTCCTATTCCCGAAACTGAAGAGACCAATGAAAGGAAAGCGTTTTGCCACAATTGATGAGATAAAGTCAGAATCGAAGAACGGGCTGATGGCCATACCGAAAAGCGCATTCCAGAAGTGCTTCGAGGATTAAAGGAATCGCTGGCATAAGTGCATTATATCTGAGGGGGATTACTTTGAACGGGAGAAAATGGATATTGATGAATAAATAAACACATTTCGAAAAAATTCTAAATTCACCTTTTCTTTTGAACACACCTCGTATATTTATATATTATATCTTCTCGCTACACAAGCTATATGAGGATACAATATATTTTAAGGGTTTCTTATATCAATAGCCAGGCATTTCTTAACCATCTACCTTCCCATCTCCTCCATCTCCCCACTCCCTTCAGCCTGACAACATACTCCAATTGGAATGTGATAATCCCATTGGCAATCCGTCTGCACAGCTGGGACTCATGTGCAGTATACACAAAAAAAAAACTTACCCCTGAAAGTTGTTATCTCCCGTAGAATATCCCGCATAGGGGGTCTCAGGGGTGGGCATGAGGGCGGGCTTACTTCCAGGGGTGGAGTTTTGCGGCCAGCCCCAACCACCTAAAAATAAAAACACTTGTCAAATACATGCCATCTGTGTTATGTAATAGAAGCAACAATCTTTAAACTAACGATTCATAGACATGAGCCACATGTACTATTATACCATGTATAAGTAATTCATGTCACATTTGATGTCCATCAAATCAACGATCAGCGCGATTTGTAAATTTTTATATTTTTAACAGTCCCAGTTAAACTCCGATTCTCGGTCCGTTTCAGCTTTTGATCAAATTGTGATCAGCTGTCAAGCATAAAAGCTCCCACAAACCGGCGCAAAATATACGCAGCCGCGACAGCCATGAAATTTCGTATCCGTGGTGGCAACAAAATTTGCCTGCTTCAACTGACCAAGGCGGAATATTAGTGGAGGTAGCGTCGCCGAAAATTTCAAGCCTACCAAATCTAAAATTATTTTGAATCTTTCACAGTTTTACAACGTATTCATACATACCAGGGGTGTTAGTTGAAGTTTGCCGGTTTTTTCAATAAAGAAAACGCTTAATTCTCAAGGGAATCTCAAAAATTTTTTATTCAAAGTATTGACCATCGGATTCTATACATTTTGCCCATCTTTGAGGCAAATCATGGACACCATTCCAAAAAAAAAATTTCTCTTTCAAGGCAAACCATTCGACTTTTTCAAAATTGGCGAAGCGCTGCTCTGCGAGTGAGTGTCCCATCGATGTGAAAAGGTGATAGTCGGATGGGGCAAGGTCTGGAGAGTACGGCGGGTGCAATAATATTTCCCAATTCAATGCTTTGAGAGTGTTCTTCACTACTTTAGCTGTATGAGGCGGTTTGGCGGTTTTTTCGATTTGTCTCTCGTTCATTTGGTGTGGTACCCATTTTCCATACTTTTGGATCTTTCCCATGGCTTTTAAATGTTGGCAAATTGCTCCTCGGGTCACGTTAAGTGTTTGGGCCAATTGTTGTTGCGATTGGGTTGGGTCTTCATTCAATAACGCCTGCAATTCCTCATCTTCGAACTTTTTCGTTGCACCAGGATGTTCATTGTCTGTCAAATCGAAATCTCCACTTTTAAATTGACGAAATCATGTCTCACGTGTTCTAATCACTGGAGCATGTTCACCATAAGTTTCTACCAGCAACCGATGAGCTTCAACTGCTTTTTTCTTTTGATCAAATAAGAAAAGCAACGAATGCCGCAAATGCGATTTACTTGGAACGAAACTCGACATATTCACTGAGGTAACCAACTATGACACTATTATTTTGGCAGAATGTAACTTGTGTATTTTTGAAGGTTAATGTCCATAGAAAAATATGACATAGATGCCAAATCATAGAAATGTATACATATCTCTAGCGACATCTATGAGTAAAACCGGCAAACTTCAACTAACACCCCTGGTAATAATAACAATAATATACTTTTATTTCAATTTCATGTTATTATTCTTTCATTCAGTTCATTCCTGATTTCCAGCCATATCGTGTCGTTTTTTCATATGTTTTTGTAAACTTTGTGGAATAAATTATATAAAATTAAAAAATTTTGAACCAACTCAATCAATTTTTCACTTTTTACCATTATTAACAAATGCGAAATTATAGCAGTAGCGGGGGAAACGCGGTTGGAGCGAACTGAAATCCGCAGCAAAAAAAACCTTGCAAAAAGTGCCACGGGCTGAGATAGCTGCGAATTTTTGACTTGTGAATAATTCGTTGTCTTTGCCAATATTTGAAACCGGTTTGCGAGAACGAGAAACGGTGTTTAGCGGGAACATTTCCAACAAATCAAAATGGTGCTCATTTGTTGGTCATCAAATGTGATGGAATTTAAAACACCTTTTGAGTCTTTTTGAGTCAATTACTTCAGGTCTCCATTAACATGGTCCTGCTGCTAAGAGGTCCTTGCATTTTTTCTTTTTATTACATAAATCTACATGCATCAAATCAGTTTCCCGGAGACACATCTGTGCTGAACCAAGTGATTCTCGATGTCATCCACTGGCTGAATAACCTCAGTATTCCGCTTTGACGACTGCCAACTCTCCTCCAAAATGCAAAGAAGAAAATCACATGGATAGACTATGAGGAGGGCAGATCATATCAATGGTATGCCTTTACTTATAAAACAGAATTAGCAGGTTCAGGTTCTTACTCCATTGGTTCCAAGAATTGTTCCAGTTGGGATCGGGCACAGAGTTGTTCCACTGCTGAGGGTTGATGGAGGGGGGCGCCGGGGCCTCGGGGTCTCCCCCCTCCATCTCCATTGGGGCCTCCCCGCCTTCCAGACCTGGTGGATGAACAGACAGATTGTTTGATTTGAACCCGCGACCTTTGGAAAAAAATTGCACATTACAAGCATTTTTTATCCACTCGGTTTATGTCAATTCCTCATCGGACCGTCAGCGAGCGGCCTAAGTAATGCAAAATAACATATACATAGCATATTTTCGGTATGTTCCAGAGTAGGTATAGGGATAGAGGTGCGGGGATGGAAGCTAAAAATATGAGAATTATTTGAAAAAACCATGCGCAGACGGAACTCTCTTGCCACACGCAGAATGGGCAGGACTTATTAGTATTTCGCTAGCTCTTGTAGGTGACAGTTCTGTGCTGGAAAACGAAAAACCCCGTTTCGCACGTACAACATTTGAACAACTATAATTAAAAAATTTTTTTAAAAGAGTGGTTAGATACTTAAAGTATCGCCGTACTGATAGATCACCGTTCAGAATTGAAATGTTGCTTGAAACAGCTTTAGCTATGTTTGATGACCAGATCTAAATAGCCAGACACTTCCCAACCTTCCTCTTCCCTATCTGAACTCCCTTCAGCCTTACAACATACCCCAATAAATGGGGATGCCATAGTCCCACAGGGGCAGTTAAGAAAAATAAATCAACTTCGATTTGCAGAGTTTTGTTAAAAATATTATCAAGAAAAGTAACAACATTAACAATCTCCTATTTAATCAGTTTATTAGATATCTTGACCTAAATTCTTATAGGTAGTACAAAAAAAAAACAATTGTGCTATAACAAATAATAAATGGTCAACTTTATAAGTGGCATTCTGTGATAAAATCACCTCAAAGGCAAAGGCGAACAAGTTTCCGATCTAAAAATAAAGCCTAGGTCACACAGAGCGATTACAATGCTGCTATTTGAATAGCAGTGTAGAATTTATTTTTTAGTAACTCACACAGGAGGCTTTGAGGGAAATAATTTCCCTCAAGGGCTATATCATCCTTGGGGATGCTGTGTGGAGGGTCTTTTAGAGGATAGGAAGGAGTGAACCTGTGTCTTGAAAAGACGCATGTTGTAGGACGGAGGAAATACAGAGGCCGGCAGATCATTCCACAGCCGAGCTGTTGAACATAAGAACGAGTCATAGAAGCGACCCGTTCTCATGTGACAAATGTCAACCGTGTGCAAATGTTGGGGGCGTGTTTCCCGACTATGCACCGGTGTCGAAGGGATCAATGACGCTAGTTTCTCAGAGCATCTTCCATTAAAATACCGGTAGAATAAGGACAGCATTCCCACCTGACATCTGTGCTCCAAAGATTGCAGTCCCTTTGTTAAGATAGGCCTCTATTAAATGGACCGCCCGTACAAGATATATTAAAAAAATAATTTATATAATATACATAAAATATATAATATATAGAAATCGTTTTGTGTGACAAGGTATTCGCTGCAAGTAGCTCAAATAGCAGCTTTTAAACATTTGCACGATCCGATTAGAACATGTTCAATTTTGATTGCAATAAACAAGCGATTTTGGCGCTGCTCTAGCAAGTCTTCGCCACGTAGTGGTGCTGCTGTAGCAACGTCTGACATCAACAACAACTGACATTTTGGTTTGTTAAATACGTCCGGCAAAAGTGTTGATACCGTATTACGAGGAACTCTCAATAAATACTCCCAATGACTTTAGGGCAACACCACTTGTCAAGTAACGCAAGGTGATTTCTAGTTCGGTGTTACATGGAATCACACTTCTCGATCTATAAGTTTTTTCATAAGTTGAGGAGTAAACAATTTAAGTAATTCATTAAATTTCTTGAGTCAGCCGTAAAAAATTTCTAGAGGCAAGCGAATCTTCCAAAGCTAGTTCTCCAAAAAGTACCACAGAAACCCATATCTTTTTCTTCGACTAATCCAGTCGCGAATCCATTTACTTTTTTTGCGAAACCTTAACAATAAATTGTTTACTCAGCTCGGCACAATTCAAACGACTCGGTTGTTTTAAAAAATGCAGAACAAGATTCAGGCAACGTTTTTTTAACAATTCACTCGCTATTTCCTGCTAGCAGTTCCAGATATTTCAGTAGCTTCGTGGAACTCTCTACTAGCGGCTAGAAGTAGCGATCACTCGTCGCAGAAAAGTGGCAGCGTAGTAATCGCTCCGTGTGACCGAGGCTTTAATTATAGAAGGTTTTGTCCCCAAATTTCGAAACATTTATATGAGAGGGTTCAACCAGTCTGTTGGACACATCAGACTTGGCCGACCTGAGTGTGAATTGCCTCTGAAAATTGCCCTCACGCAAAGATCAATCAAGTATGATGGTGCGAGCCATTCAGTGCCCTACACACAATAAGACAAATTTTAAACTTATAATAATAGAACAATGTCTTACCCGAGACGATGGGCGGAGGGGGCGGGGGAACAGGAGTCTGCTGCGAGGAGGGGGGCACCGTCTCCTTCATCTGGATCCACTGCTGTGCCAGGGTGGCCCAGTCCACCTGGTCGTTGTCCATGTTCTGGTACGCCACCGGGTTGAGCGCCCATTGCGTGGGGTAATCCACCGTGTCGTTGCCTGTAAACATGGCTGCCACTTATCTAGGTGAAAAAAATATATATATTAATTAACTTATTGCCGTAGAAATATGACTGGGTGCCTAGGCCCTTCTGTAATAATAATAATAACAGTTAATATATATAGCGCAGTTTTATATTTCACCAGGTGCGCTTTACACTAAATAACCTAACCTAATAAATTAACGATAACATAAGATATTATAACGGATATTATGAATTCAAATTATAACTAAAATGTTAAAATATTCCTGAATAGCAAACTCATACACTTTTTATTTATTTTTTTATTTTTTAAATTAAAGTAAACCAAACTTAATAATATTATTATTAAGTTCTGCAACTAATTTTAGTTGTTATTATTATGACAGCTGTTTCGGCGTTTAAGGCCATTTTCAAATCGGTTTTACCAATAATAAATCATTACCCATCCATCCAAATTTTAAAGGAGTGGGGGTAAATTAAAGCATATAAATAAGTTGTTGGAATGCGGATTAACCACAGTTTGAAAATGGCCTTAAACGCCGAAACAGCTGTCACAATAATAACAACTAAAATTACTTGCAGAACTTAATAACATTATTAAATTTGATTTACATTAAATTTAAAAAAAAATTAAATGGAGTTCTACGAATTAAACACAAAAACAATTAGTAAACTCACTTACATTAAAAATTTAATATCAATATTAGTAGAAATATCCTAAACAGATATATTTAAGATTTTAAACTATGCACATTGTTCAGATACGGGTATAATAGTGCATGTGTTTATCAACAGATTAACCTTTGGAATGTCGAGCGCCTGCGATCTAATACTTCCGTAGTATGCCGAAGGTAAATTTGCACGTAACCCGCCTGAGTCCATTTTCTTAATTATAAATTGTACCGTCTTACGAGATAATGAGTTTATATATTCATATAAAAATATATAAACTCATTTTCTATACTTATTTTCAGAGAAATAATTTTTTGACATTACTGATCGGATGCGCCGGCGTTCTTTTTGATTATCCAATGGGCAATTTCGGCACAGCAAAAGTTAAAAAAACAATTTACTAGAAGCTAAGGGCGTAAAAAATTCAGATGAAAAGTAAGTAAAACAAATTTGTTTACAATAAAAAAAAATTTAAAAGAAACAAAAAATAAATAATAACCATAAAGATAGCTGCCAATAATATGGGATTAAAAATGGAGAATAATATTGACAAATCTTGAATTTGAGATATGATATCGATGAAGGTCTCATTAGCTAAGTAGGTAAAGCGGTTGCCCCGGATAGGCAGAGGTCCTGGGTTCGAGTCCCAGATGCGACTGAAATCTTTTTATTTTCTGTTGTTTTTTCCGGTTTCATGTTTCATTTAGGTTATGTTAATATTATTTTCTTCAATGATTAAATAAATAATATTTCATGTTGGTACTTTATTGTGAAAGCATAATAAAAATAATTATTGGGCAAAAATAGTTAATCTCGGACCCCGTGTCAACAAAATGCATGATTTCTTTCAACTTCGTCATTTCTTAGTCAAAAATCGTTTATTTTTTTTTTAATTTGTCAAAGGATGTCAGTAATTCATTGCTGAAAAACTTTCTATTTTACCGGCTGTTAACTGATTAAATTTAACCGAAATAATGACATTGAGAGAAATTTAACAAGAACGGTTTTATGTCATCTGCAGGAGACGCAGAGTCTGAGGTGGTCAAAAAAGAGCTTCAACAAAGTGGGAAGAAATTTACCTAGTGGCAATTTAGTGACGACTTCAAACCACCGTTTCCATTAAAAAGGGCAAATGTCTAAAAAGTAGAAAATTTGAAATGATGTTAAGAATTTTTCAAATTCCATGTGAATTGGAGAAAATATTTTTCATAATGAAGGATTTGGTTATTATTAGTAGTTTGAATATTCTATGAGAAAAACATTATTAGAGGTGTTTCATGATATCGTGAAACAAACAAGCACACATTTTTATAGGGCTAGAATGCGAAAAAGTTCTAGTAACCCAAGGAAGGATCTAAGACTGCCACGAGTGGAAAAATCTTGTGGCAGAACAGAAACAATTAGAAGTTAGGAAGGAGGGGTAGTGAATATTGACGTTAGCTTATTTTTGTCATACAAGGGGTTATTCCAAAGAGGTGAATTTGTAGCATATACAAATTAATAATAATAATAATAATTGGATCACTTCTATAGCGCCGTTTTCGTGAGAAAATCACCTCAAGGGCGCTTTACAATTAATAAAATAACATATACAACCAATACCTTACAGTTAAACTTTATTACTAATGGCATATAACTGGGGTACTTTACGACCACTGATTCAATTTGAAGCAGTTAGAATACAACTAGTGATATAATTTAAAGCCAGATGAAAACTCAATAGTGAACATCAATAATCAGTAATAATTTAAAGCCAGATGAAAACTCAATAGTGAACATCAATAATCAGTAATTACACTACTTATAGTAAAGGAAAATCATAATTTACGACTAGATAGTTACATTGTGATATCTGAAAGCGATTTTAAAGATAGCAATAAAAATATTCACTGAAGTTTAGTAATCGAATCAATTTATTTATGATAATTCTAATTTTCGGTGTGTGAAGAAAGTCACATGCATATTAATAGATACAGGGCGCCCTAGGCTAGCTGTAAAGATCCACAACAAAGCTCAATATAAAGTAAACTATATTGTATGAAAACAAACCTGCAGAATTTGTGATAAAAGTATAAAATCACCATAAAATCATATTAAACTCGATAAATTAATGTTTTGACAAACGTCCCGAACATTTCGGCGCAGCGCTATTATTGTGTTGCCAATAAATAAATAATATTCTTCTAAATTATTTTTTTTTTGACATGATTCTAAGTGAAGCTATATAAGAAAACATTCATTTTCAGAAATATGAAAAGTACTGCAAAGGTTAGAAAATATTAAATTCAAGACTTTTTTATGACAAAATTCTGATCGGTAGCAGTGGCGACTGGTGACATTTAATTGAGCGAGATTGCTAAGATTGAAAAATACGTCTTAATTGATGTTTAACTGAAAAAATTTTTTTTTTCAAAAATTCTATTTTTTTAGGGAGATTTTCAAATTCAGATGGGTGGGGACGCCACCGAACTAAACACTTGTATAAAAAATTGAAATATGAAAAAAAAATCCGATACTACATCAATAAAATACTAATTATTAATCTTAGCACTCTAGGTCACTTAAATGTTAAAAGTCATGAGCCGAAACTGATCAGAAGAGTGAGATAGCATAAAACAACGGGTTTTTCTATCGCTTTGAAAAAGGTAATATTTTAATCTATGGGATATTTTAGTTTGTAGAAGGTCTACGTCAGAACTGGTCAGATGTTTGATAAATCTAATTTTTTAGCCATAAATTGTTTTATGTAAATAAAAATAAATTACGAAATTTGAAGTTCAGCCGGAAAATTTTGTCCTGCTTTATTATAAAAAAAATATTATTTTACTACTCATTATGTGCAGTCTAAATTAAAAAGTCTACACATGATTTGATATTATGAAATAAAAAGTTTTTTTTACGGTTTTAGGACATAACATTTTCTACATAACCTCTCGATCATAATATTTTTGTTATCTTCAGGTAAAAAATAGTCGGATAGTTGCGCAGTTTTTTATACTGCACCGGGAAGTGAAGTGTTATTGTAATTTGTTTTACTAACCTTTCGTAAATTGATTGTATAAATTTACCAAGATGTTGTGCCGCAATGTCAAGTTTCTTGTTAAAAGAAAATTTCCTATGAGATGTATGGCCACCAATGTAACCCCCAGTCAAGATAAAACGCATTCAAGTGAACCGGTTCATGGTAAAGCCAGATCTACTGTTGACCACGACGATGTTATGTTACACGAGAAATTAAAACAACAATGGTGGAACACAGATGGGCCGATGAGAGGTCTTCACTCTCTAAACAAACTCAGGTATGATTACTATATACTTCAAAGAACTCGCTTCCTTTGATATCATTACCAGCTAAGCAAGTAGTGTTACTATTAGAAACATAGATTTTGATATTCTCTGTATAACATTTTTCTTAACACTATTATCGTTAGTTTGTAGCTTTTGTCACCTTGTTATTAAATAATATGACATCATGTCTTTCTTCAGGGTACCTTTTATTCGAGATGGTTTAATTAATACTCTAATGGATATGGAACAAAAAAGAGATACCCCTTTACCGCTGAGTGGAACGAAAATATTAGAGGTTGGATGCGGCGGTGGAATATTAACAGAGGTAACCCAATTATGATTGAAATTCACATTGCTTGTAAAATAATGCATTTTGACTTTAGGATTTTATCTACATCTGAAATCTGATTTAATTTTATTTCTGTACTTTCAAATTGCAATATCTTCAACTGTGTTTTAGATGTTGGTAATTTTTGCCTGATTCGGAAATAAATCTGTCCTGTAAAATTTTTTCCAAATACGAGAGGCTAGCAGTCCACAATGGAGTGCTGATATCAACCCTGATGTATGGCAGTGAACTGGTAGAGGATGAATCAAAGTGGACGGAATGCTGCAGTAATGAAATTGCAGAAACGTATGTATGCTAAAACCATGTATCCAGAAAGGTTGCAAGGCTGATCTAAACGTAATGGATAAGATTAACTTTTAGTGTGCCGAAATTACCCATCGGATGCGCAAAATTTGTATCTGTTGAATGCCGGCGCATCCACGACGACCTCCACGGTCGAGGGGTAAGGCTCTCGACTACGAATCCGAAGGTCGCGGGTTCAAATCCCGACTTGCGCAAGTAATTTTTATTTTAATTAATTTGTGTTGTTTCACAATTAATTCATTTAAAAATAATATATACAATATTTGCGCACGTTCCAGAGTGGAAGATACTCTCAGTATCGCCCTGGTGAAAGACCACCATTCAGAATTGAAACGTTGCTTGAAATGGCTTTTAGCCATGTTCGGTGACCAGATCTGAATAGCCAGGTATTTCCCCACCTTCCTCTCCCCTTCTCCTTCCCCTCCCCAATACATTCAGCCTCACAACATTCCCCAATTGGGAATGCCTTAGTCTCACTGGCTCCAGACGGCTGGGAGCAGTTTGGAACTCTTGTGCGGTATTCATAAAAAAAAAAATCCAATTGGCAATGTCAAAAAATCATTTCTCTGAATATGAGTAGCTATTCTGGGGAAACTGCTAATGATAGATGTATTCAATTTTTACAAACACATTATCTGGTAAGAGAGTACAATTTACAAAAAGTTATCACGAAAATAAAGTCAGACGGGCCATATGCGAATTTACCCTCAGCAGTCAGCACACTACCTAAGTATTAGATCGTGAGAGCTCGGCACTCGAAAGGTTATGGAAGCTAAGATGGTTTGGACATGTGGAGTGGATGAACGAAGAGTGTAAGGAGAATATAAGAATCTAAAGTGGATGATAGAAGTCGCGGACGTCCGAGGAAGACAGCACGACCAAGTGAAGCTGGGATTCAAACCTGCAGCCTCTAGATTGGTAGTCGAGGATGTTCACCGCCCTACTACGGAGGTCTTCAGTGTTGACACTAATAATTGAAACACAATATTATTTTAATTGTTACTGCTTTTGGTAATGTTCTTCCTGTGAAGAGAGTAGTCCAATTAATCTGTCATAATAGCACATTGAAATATTTTAATGTACATCGCGTCATCTACCTCAGAACAGGTTTCACCTAGCGAGGTAGGTAATGTAAACTATTCAATAATTATTCAATTTTGTACGTAACACATTGTACTTATATTTAAACATTCCATATTGTATGAAACTGTATTACTATATTTCAATAAACGTCAATTTATCGGCACTGAAACTGAAAAAAAAAAAAAAAATTGGAGTAAGTACGTTCAGGCGTCGTGAGTTCAATTCCTCGGCTGGCTAAGTCCTCCATCACTCCATCACTCCATCACGATACATAAAATACATTTTCCACTTGCTGTGATGGTAGTAGGATATTTTCAAATCGACGGTCCCTACGGACAATGTGGGATGTGCAAATTCGTAACTTTGCATTAGACCTGTAGTAGTTGCGATGATATGGTTTTCCAATGAAATAAATAGGGGTTTTGCAAAATATCAAAACAACACCATATTCCTTTGTCTCAAAAACAATAAAAATGTAGACGTGAGATTCTAAACACGTAGAAACAAACGTTTAAACAGTTTAAAAAAGAAGTTTCTATTAGCACTTCCGACATTGTTCTTTAGGATCATCGAAATATTGTCCGGTTATTAGTACCCCAGGAATGTTGATCTTTCTTTAAAAAAATAATAAAATTATGTTTTGAATTGATTTCAGCCGCTCACCAGACTGGGGGCCACTGTGGTTGGCTTGGATGCCAGTGAGCAGCTGGTCTTGTGCGCTAGGGATCACGCTCTAGACATGGCCTCACCTAACTTGCAGTATGTTCACGATAAAATAGAGGTTAAATATTTTTATCTTCATTAATTCATTTGTACATCAAAATTTATATTATAGCTTGTTTTACTACCTGGCTTCATTACAGTTTCAACACTTATTTTTCTTTTTCTTATTATTATTTTTAACAGTTAAATGGTTATTTTAAAGCTCTATAGCTCATGATAGAAGTGACTCTGAAAGGTGAAATTGAAGAAGTGTAATCTATTATACCGATTTGATTGAAAATTGATGCTGCCAAATCACATTTAAGATCTTTCACGACTTTTAATGAAATTGGCTATATTAAGTGTTTGATCAAGTTCACCAAAATTAAGGATAAATTAACCTTACTTCAAGTATATGGACACACCCACAACACACTTCTATTAGTTTATTTCTTCAACGTCTTGACCTATAAACTTCGCAGGTTTCCATAAATTACGTCACAGGTTAGGGGGGGGAGGGGGTCAGCAAATTTGTGAC
The DNA here is from genome assembly GCA_022606495.2 of Halesus radiatus. Classification (NCBI taxonomy): domain Eukaryota; kingdom Metazoa; phylum Arthropoda; class Insecta; order Trichoptera; family Limnephilidae; genus Halesus; species Halesus radiatus. The sequence continues at coordinate 43,059 of JAHDVE020002059.1, forward strand.
AGAGTTTGTCTGTGGATGGCCATATTATACAGGTGACCGGATAATTCAACACCCATATGAATCATCACACTTTTTAAAAGTCATTAAGTACGAAAAAAATAAAAAAGGACAAGGTTTAAATTAGGTTTTCAGGCAATTTTTTTTGTATTTTTAATGACTTTATATCACTTAAAAAGTTCACCGATTCATATTTTTTGACTTTTTTGAAATAATGGCTTACAGAGCTCCGGGCCAAAAAGGCCCCTTTCTCTTTCATCATGAGTTTAAATTATGGTTGTTGGATATAGGTCATTGTACAGAACCTTATGACACAGGGGGGGGGGGGGGAGGAATTAAATATTTCACCCAACCCTGTGACATCATTTATGAAAGCCGCCTCTGCAGGCAGAAAAGCTATGCAAATTTAATGATGCGAGAGCTCACTGAGAGTTTTTGCTGTTTCGTACAATCAGATTATCCCTTAACATATCGTCGCAAGAAAGCAATACTGCTGTAACCACCACTACCCAAAAAATACTCTGTATACACTATTCCACGCAGTTTTTTTTTGCGTCGATCTATTTGGTCCCGTGACTCTACAGTGAAAAACAAGACCTGCATGACATTGGAAAAAAATATCTTTGTTTTATTAATATTACATTTCTTAATTGATATACATTACTCAAAATCCTGCTTTTTTTTTACATGGCTTTGGGACAGCAATATTACTTTTCTGCGACTATATAATAATTATAATAGATGTAGTTTACTTACTTATTATTTACCTATTTTTATTATTATGTACTTATTACTATTTACTTATTAATATGCACTTAATATTTTATGTGTATTATTATATGCTCATTACTATGTACTTATTACTATTTATTTATTAATATGTACTTAATATTTTATGTGTATTATTATATGCTTATTACTATTTACAGATTATTATTTACTTATTATTATTTTTTTTAATTTTTGTTATTTATTTACTATTATTTACTTATTAATATTTACTAATTTTTATTCATGTATTATTATTTACTTATTACTATTTACTGATTATTATTAAATTGTGAAGCCGCTCATCTCAACACAGGATTGTCCTAGTGAGATGAGTGGCTAATGTTTGTGTTTTTATATTTAAATTTAAGAATAAATAAATATAGTTCTTCAGTATGTAATATTATTATTCAAGAGTTTTTGCTTCTTCCGACATAAATGTTGAGAGATAAATTTTACTGCTATATGTATAAGTGATAAAACAATCTGTACCAGAATTCATATTCAATATGGTAATACTGTCCCCATAATATTTCTAAATAATTAATGATATATAAATTATATTTTAGGACTTTGCCGATTTAAACTATGAACAATTTGACGGAGTCATCGCCTCTGAGATAGTGGAGCACGTAAACGACAAGGAGCTCTTCATCCAGTCCTGCGTCAGGGCCCTGAAGCCCGGCGGCTCCGTGTTCATCACCACCCTGAATAAGACCAATCTGGCGTGGCTCGGTGGTATCCTCATTGCGGAGAACGTCCTGAAGATAGTCCCTCCCGGCACACACCAATGGGAGAAGTTTATATCGCCCAATGATATGACGAGGCTCCTCGATAAACGTATGAATTACCGTTTACTTATATTGGTTCCGTTATAAAACAACATTGAAGAAAACTTGAGAAAAATAATGCTTAACCTAACCTATTTTTTTATTGTGTTCTGTTTTATCCGGTTACCATTTTCCCATATTACAAATATTCTGACAATATTTGAATTCCTCCTATTACCATCATTATAAGCGGAAAATGTTGCTTGTGCAGTGGTGGAGGATTTAGGCAGTGGAGGATCGAATCTGTAAAACCTGGGTGGAATCTAGGCATGGGCAGATCTATTCGTGGTAGTGAATCGATGCAGTCTTATTCCCCATGTCTTCCATTTAAAATAAATTATCAATATTCACCTTCAAACTTAAATACACTTTTTTTTTTTAATGTTCGTTCATTGTTAAATTAATTCACAAAGTTTTGATTTCTTCAACGCCCCCAAAACGGGCAGAATCTGAGAGGTAACAGGCGGAGGTGTGCGTGACAACATCTCAACTGAACGATATCTGTCAGAAGGGCAATTTGTATCCAGATTTTTTTTCTTCTATAAGAAATTCCAGTACATTTTTTTTTATTAATGTTAAATATCTAACTAAATAAACGTTTTCTTTTTTTGATAACATTGATAACATGATTCATTCGAAAATTGATTTTTTATGTTTGAATTTTTGTATCTACTGCCAAAAACAGCACCGTGTGGTGGTGCTGATTAATCAAAATCAATAAGAAAAAAAAAACTCTAACTCCCTATTAGACAGAGTATGTTATGCGATTGAATTTATTCATTTGATTCATTCAATCAATTTCATCATGTCTAGTGGAAACCCATAGTTTAATTAATTTAATAACTATGGTCCTACCGCTGAGAGCTCCGTTGTGACCTCTCTTTTGTGTCATGAGTTGTTTATGAGAAAGAGTGAGAGGTTATAACGGAACTATCGGCGGCATGCCTGTAGTTTTACCAGCCGGCTTCTCCAGTGCTTTTGATTCTGGTATAAATATATTCATTTCATATTTCACTGTAATCAAACAATTTGTTTTTTCTCTCTGTAGATTTCAACAATCTTTTTTCTCTTTGAACAATTAAAAAATACGGAACCAACAAAATATCTTCTGCATCTTGTCCAATTTTTTTCATCTCTCCATATGGATTCCGTATGGAAAATAGGACTTGTTCTATTTTTGATACAGATTTTCGTCCAGTTTGGCATGCAATATTTCACAGCTGTCATTGTTTTCCATAACTGTTATATTACACATTATGTGGAAATGCTGCGTGTTTATTTCGGAATATATTTAAAATATTTTTTAAAAGATTATAGGTAAACTAGACTATTACCGAGTATATACCCGTGTTTCTGTTCGGTAATGTGAATTTCGGGTATATTTTTTGACATTTTGTGCAGATACTTCCATATAATCTATGGTTATATTGATATTGCATTTTTTGCCTTCCTAAAATATTATTTCTTCTTATGGCAAATCTGCAAATAGTGATTGTGTAAAGCAAAGATTTTCCATATGGGTCCTGATATGGTTTCCATATAGGGATCGGTATGATATTTTGCATCTCCATATCTCATGATGGAAGTAATGTTGCAATCTGTAAAAATAGCATTAATCAAGATATTTTAGTGGTTAAGATTTTTCACACCAAAGAATAACCTAGTCTAAGTTAATAGATATTTTAAAATCTCTAATTTCTAACCTATGTGAATTTTTTATATTTTTTTTATATACTCTTCGCTAGCATTGAACTTCCGACTTCTGGACCCTGAGCGAAGAATCTTACCGCCCAGTCATGGAGGTCATCTCAAAATAAATAAGTGAAATTTTTATTTATTTTCTTGATTTCAGATAATTGCAAAACTAAGATGGTTCACGGAATGCTCTACTTCTTTATAAACAACGAATGGTACTGGACCTCCAATACATCAATAAATTACGCAGTGCACGCTGTTAAAAGTAAATAAAGAAGTTTTGCAAGCAAAAAATGGAATAATCTGTTATTAATACGTTAAATATTATTTATGTTAAATTATCCTATGTTATGTATTTTCTTAATTATTAATAAATAACTTTTTGTATTTTAAATAAATATTACTGCTACTACATTGTACGAATATATCGCTTTTATCATTTCTACTTCAAGGAGTCTAATATAGTTGGAATTTTGTTTTTCCGTCCCTAAAACTTGCATTTAATTCAGTGATGTACAACCAACCTGCATGCGGCCCACTAAATAAATTAAATTAAAAAAATACTTTTTTGTTGTAAATCCCCATGTCCTAAATAAATTCACAAGTATTGTTTGCCATTTAAAAGCAGACAAAGATTGAGGATGCTGCAATCGTAAGGTTTTAAATGGCAACGCAAAGGTGGCTCATAGGAAAATCAAAGGTACAATTTAATAATGGTCGAAGTGCATATATGTTTTACTTTAACCAATCGGTGTTCAGAAATTAGTTGTAATTTTCGAAATGAGGTGATTCTACATCATATTCTAACATAATTTTATGTGTTTCTTAAACAATGAGTTTCTTAACTCTTGGGAATACAATGCAAATTGTATTGTATACTTTAAAAAAAAAACTGTTTTTGGAGTATTTAACGCTTTACAAGGGAGATAATTATTTTCTAACATAATTTTATGTGTTTCTTAAACAATGAGTTTCTTAACTCTTGGGAATACAATGCAAATTGTATTGTCTACTTAAAAAAAAAACTGTTTTTGGAGTATTTAACGCTTTACAAGGGAGATAATTATATGGAAAGATGATTTTTTTTGTACATCTGAAATTTTATCTATCAAAATAAGCATGTTGCATGCATTAGATGTTGCAAAAATAAAAATCAAATTATAATATAAACATATAAATATAAAAATACCACTTCAATTCAATATAATAATCTCGACCGGTTTCGGAAGTACCCTTTCCTCGTCAGGAATATATTAAAACTAAACTATGATAGAAAATAATGATAGCTATACACGGTTTCCAGTGAATCGCTTTGTTCTTCCAAAAAAACCCTACTTACCCCTTCAGCTCCCACTTCAATTTATTTATTTTTTAAATTTAAATAAATCAAATTTAATAATGTTATTATTAAGTTCTGCAAGTATTTTTAGTTGTTATTATTGTGACAGCTGTTTCGGCGTTTAATGCCATTTTCAAACTGTGGTTAATCCATATTGTGACGACTTATTTATATGATTTAATTTACTCCCACCCCTTTAAAATTTGGATGGGTAAAATGATTTATTATCAGTAAAACCGATTTAGTTAGAAAGCAATTAAAATTCTAAATTCTGTGAGGTTTTCACATTTATAATGTGTTTTTACTCGTATTTAACTGACAATGTTTTCAGTGTATTTAACTGACAATGTTTTCAGTGTATTTAACTGACAATGTTTTCAATATGATAATATGTATATATAACATTATTAAATTTGATTTACATTAAATTTAAAAAAATAAAATTAAATGGAGTTCTACAAATTAAACACAAAAACAATTAATAATTTAATTAATCCCACTTCAATACCTAAATATTCCCAGCAACGGAAAGACTTATTTCGAGGGGATTCAGTTTGAGGCTATGTAGTGTCTCGCAAGTGATGCAAAAAGAGGAAGCATTTATTATGTCTGAATCATCGATCAACTATTAGTCTACACGTCTTCTATCAAATTTTATACTCTACTGTATTGGTATCAGTACATTTTTCCCAAAATTGCACTCTTAAAGAGATGCTCGTACGAACGTATATGCATTTTTATGACAATATCTCGGTACTATTTATTATACAATAAAATATTTTTAAAATTATGGAATTAAGAAAAACTCTATATACGTATATTTATAAAATAAAATAAATTAAAAAAATAATTGAAAATAAACGTTTAAATTTTAAAAATAAAATAAATTAAAAAATAAAATAAATTAAAAAATAATTGAAAATAAACGTTTAAATTTAAAAAAATAAAAATGAAATAAATTGCTGTATAAGAAAATTGCAAAGAAAAATGTTGTAGGAATTCTATGTTCTATACAATTTATTACAACTACTAAAAAAATCGCCCTTGAGGTGATTTTTCACAAAAACGGCGCTATACAAATCATCCAATTATTATTTTTATTATTATTAAATGCCTTCCAGACGATCGGGTGGCCCAGTAGTGTGGCCGATGGAAAAAATATATTAACCGAGTTTTTATTTTTTGACTTGGTATTAATGGCAATACTCCTTGTCTCCGCTGAGCGAAACGGTTTCGAAATTTCCCTTTGGAAATCGCGCTTTATTTATTGTTACGCAATTTCCAAAGCGAAATTTCAAATTTCGAAACCGCTTCGCCCAGCGGAGACACGGAGCATTGCCAAGTCGAAAAATAAAAACTCGGTTAATATATTTTTCCGTCCGCCACACTACTGGGCCACCCGATCGTCTGGAAGGCACTTTAGATTGATTACCAAAAATTGCATTGGAAACAAGATATTTGGGAAAAAAATAGATTTTTACCGCGATTTCAGTTAGTTTTTTTTTTCAAAATGTCGGTGCTCGCACAGGCGCGCCAAAGTCGACACGTTTATAAAACATTAATAATTGGAACTACCAGAATAAATTACGAACGCAGATCACTAATTGCACTGGCCTGTATATATATATATATATATATATATATCGATGATTTTAATTCAAACACCAATACATACATTATTCATTCATTAGTTCAAGTGTGTCGTTGCACAAGTATGTGATACAGGTATAAAGTTGTTTTAATTTTATTACTGCACATGAGTACCAACTGTGCGGAGCCAGCGGGACTATTGCATTCCTTGTTTAGGGAATGTCGTAAGTCCAAAGGAAGTGGAGAGGGGAAGGAGACAGTTAAGGGAAACAATGGGAAACAATTTTGCAGCAACGAGATTGTCTTCTACAATGAAATTTCACATTATTTACAAATGTATTATGTTAAGGGGGCAGACTCAAATAAGGCGCTAAACGTCACTTCGCAGTATGCTAACGTTAGCAATACAACACATAATTTATCTGCAAATTCTTAACAGAAAGTTACGAAAGTGTCTAAGGTTTTCAGTGACGTAAATTCTTAAACTGTAATCTTTTACATTACATATGAAATACCTACTGTAATTTTAAGTAAAACGCTCGACAGTGCCTTCGCCGTTATGTTAACTGCACCCATTACAAAAATATTTAAGTAAAATCCTTCCACAATCTCAGAGTAAATAAGATCAAGAACCAAGAGCGTTTATTAAAAATAATTTAGTAAATCTAGATTTTCACCGTAATTCCCTCAAAGTTCAGGAATTTTTAAATTCAGTTCCGTCATACAAAAATCGTATGAGAATTTCCGGCCCGCGCGATTGTTGATAAAACGATTGATTTCGCCGGAGTAAATCAGTTGTGAGAAGTCCTTCAGAGCGAGCGGACGTCGATTTGAAATTCGATATTTTTGTCTGTTTTATGACGAATAGAGGTGTTAAACTGCCACCGGAATGTAAGAATTACGTATTTTCGATTTTTTTTGTTGTAATCACATTTCTTTGCAACGTTCTTTAAGATGGTTCAAAAAGTGTTTAATTTATTATACGGCACAATATAAAAGACCTGCGAACTGGAAAAAAACTGACGGCCGTGGTACAGATCTACAAGATTATATCTTTGCAGGCGGTCAAAAGCAAAACTAACGAATGAACGAATTATTTTTAAAATCTTTACATTTTTTGTGCCCATATAATTTACAATCTTGACGCCCCTGACTGCATATATAAGTATGCCGATCTGTGCCTATCAAAATCCATAGTTTTAGCGGCTATCTTGAATTTCTAGATATTCACACCGATTTGGTTAGAAAATGGCATAAGTCATGTTAGGGGGGTGCTGATGTCAAATTTAATGTCAACCTGAGTAATTTCGATGGTCATTTTGAATTTTGAGTTCTCTACCGATTTGGTTCAAAATCGGAATTAAAGTGTTTGGAGGTGCACTGAAATCAAATGCGAAGAATGATAACAAATAATGTTTTTCTTCATTTAGAACAGCTGCATCTCGGACGATATTAGGTCTTTAGAGACCAATTTGGTTTCAAACTGTTGAATCTTTAGCCTACTTTAAAAATTATTAATTAACCTTCACCGAAAAATTACCCCTTCACTCTCAAAATTCGTTAAACACTAAAAAAACTTATAATAAAAAGTATGATAAGATAGAATGTTTTTCTTCATTTAGAACAGCTGTATTTCGGACTATATTAGGTCCTTGGAGACCAATTTGTTTTCAAATTGTACCAACTTTAGCCTATTTTAAAAAGTATAGATTAACCTCTACCGAAAAATTACTCCTTCACTGTCAAAATTGACCATAACACTAAAAAATAATATATTTTTACTGCTGTTTAGTATACAATATTGAAGGGCGTTTCTAAATCCCAAAAATTATCAAAAGACAAATAATTCTTATTCCCATTTTAATAAACGGGATCTAATTTACATCCGCCATCTTTGTTCCTAAGTTAAATGTAATCGTCGGATTCCTTAACCATTAATAAAAACCAAAGCCATTGAAAGAACAGCCATATAAAAAAACAGCATCTAATTCATTTCAACCATTTTGAATCCACAAGTGGACAATCAAAAATCGGATTCCTTGATTCAAAAACCATGAAAATAATTCCGTACGTCAAAAAAATGTGCTTATAAGTATTTCTGGGCAGTTGGTCCACGTTACCCATTTCTATAATATTTCCGAAGCAAAAATAAAAGATTATGCTGTGAAGAAATAAATACGTAAATAGTAACAAAAAAAAATTGTGAAAGGGAAGCACTTTGTATGGGTACTTACTGTCAATTATTAATATATTATATACAAATTTAATTAAAAAAACATATTCTCATCATTTACCATAACCTATACCAACAGATCGGCTTGCTTTACTTTGCAGTAAGCTGCAAAAAAATCCTCCCTTTTCCGACTGCTAAGTTAAGTCTGTCAAGCTTCTATTAGTTTATTGTTAAACAGCGAATAAACGAAAAAAATATAGAGCAAATGTTTTTTGTTTCGTATTGCATCAATACGCTGAACATATTTTTAATCCGGTGTGGTCTACATTATCCACATTTCCCCAATCCTGCTGCCGGATCGCGGAGTCCGTGGTTTTGAGTTTGAGGCCTAAAATTCCTAACGGCGGTGAATACGCGGTCTTATACTTAGAGCATGCTGAGGACAGAACTTTTAGAATTTTTGTAAAATATCGAAAATATAAATCGTCAATTTTTTTTAAATTTCGCTGGCCTGCCGGTAAGCATATGACGTCACAGTTCATAAAATGACTGGCGCTGCAGTACAGTGATTTGTGGCGTCACGAGCGATCGATTTACCCATGTTCACTTTAAAAGCTCTTAACTTCGTCATTTTAGGAGATATCTAGAAACTAATTTTACTGTCGTCATTGTTCAACCTTTGGAACACCAAGTTCCCGCGATCTAATACTTCCGTAGTGTGCCGAGGGTAAATTTGCACGCGGCCCGCTTGAGTCCATTGCCTTTGTAAATTGTACCACGTTACCAGATAATGTGTTTATAATTTTTTTATATATCTATCATAAGTAGTTTCCCCAGATTACCTACTTATATTCAGATAAATGATTTTTTTTTCTCTCTCATCTATTAAAAAATATATTTTCCATAAAGCAAAATAAGTGTTTTTCACGCAAATAAATACAGCAGGTACTATGGCTTTGAAAATCGGAAATATTTTTCACTTGCACCAATTCGCACGAGTAAAGTTTAGAAATTTATTATTCCGTTATGAATACATTTACAAATATTTTTTTAGTAATACCTAAGAAATATATTTAGGATGACTGTAATGCCTGTTGCACACAGTTAATATAATATGTGGGCGTGACATATCTCTCGATATCGCTCAATACAATTCCATACAGTCGTCACGCACGGGTACTATCATATATTTGTGACAATTGTATGGCGAGCGTACCCCCCCACATATATACATATTATGATATTATCTAATGCTGTATGTAACCAGTTTAAATAATAATATACACTTCGAATCAGTAACTATGAACACTTTTTAAAGTACAAAATCCAACGAAAAGCAAGTGTGTTTGGACATGCTGATTGGATACGCCGGCGTTCAACGGATGCACATTTTCCGTGTCCGATGGGTAGGGCCGGTTTTATAACCACCCGTTCGTAACACTTGATACCCTTTTGAACTAATATTTGGTCTACCGCCCGATTTTGCCGTTTTATAAACGTTAGTCAGATTACCGGTTGTTTGACAGCTGTCAGATGTTGCCCGTTGCCTGACGATCGCTTATATTTGAAACCATACCCTATTTTAATTTAAAAGACAATATGTAATTTGCATTTGTGAAATGGATTTCTTATCGAGCAGTGAAAGTGATGACAAGGGAATGGCAATTATTTAAGATAAAAACGGATTGATAACGGTCCGTTAATTTATTTAGTTGAAGAATAATTAGTCGAAGATGTTAACGGTCAGTACCCAAAAATACACACTTTGCAGGTTTCTAAATCAAGAAATACAGCGAAAGATAATTAGGAAAATGAATAAGGTTTCAAAAGACAATAATCCTCAAAATGTAATATTTGAAATTCTATATGAAATACGTTCTGGGATATCAAATAAAACGTTCAAAATTGCTTTCACTGGTTTTCAAACGGCACCTATTTTGACATTTTGGAATATATTTCACAGAATTTAAAGATTACAGTTTGAGGATTTTTGCCTTTTGAAACCTTACACGTTTTCCTAACTACCCGTATATAATTTACAGATAAATAATTTGTGGTATTGCTTGAGTTAGCAACCTGCAAAGTGATGTTTAACCTTCCAGCGGGCGCGCTGTCGTAAATTTTACGACAAATGCTCCTTATCGCTTCCCCCCCTCTCACCACGTAGTCACAAGCATCGAGCTACGAGCTATTCGAGGGTCAATGACTTTCTAACTACAGACGTACCGGATGTGTTAGAAGTTTTTGTTATTCATTGATATTTGGAAATTTTTTAACACTCGCCTTAAAGTTGTTATGTAACAAGATCAGCTACAATATAATAGAAGAATCTAGGCGCGTGAATCTAGGCAAAACCACAAGTATGTCGGAGGTTCCGGTTGAGGGCACCTAGCTACTCGTAATAGTGATCCTGACATTTGACACAAGGGCGACACTTTCGTTGCAAGTGGCTTACGTGACTTGACACTCGAGGGTCCCGCGAGTACGAGAGAGCGATGGACATCTTGCACGAGATCATGAAATCCCCGCTACTCAACTCAAACTGCTTTGAAAAAGGAAAAAGTCTACCTACAATGACATGGGATGCAATGGCATGCATTAGTTTATGACCAAAGGTAGGCTGTGTGTAGTTTTTCAAATTCAAATGTGTATTGAATTTATAAAAATCGGTCAGTACTCTCTCAGTATCGGTCAGTAAAATGGCCTTAACTTTCCAGCGGGGGCGCTGAATAATTTCCCTTGAGCGAGCGCTTGTCGTAAATTTTACGTCATCAAGTTTTCGCAATGTAAATGGTGTTTTCTTTATATAAATGTTAGGAAATTGCTGTAAGGTTATTAGGCCCGAGCGCTGACCAATCAAAGACACCCAGGGCCTTACTAGGCGAGGGGAAATGAGGACCGGGGTTAACGTCTGGTAGGGCTTCGTAAATACTGATCGGGGGGTATCTATTTACCATTTCACATTAGCGCTCAATACTCCACTGTGGCGGCCCTTCAGCCACCGGTACCTACTTTGTTGTAACTTGAAAAATACATTTTAAATTATATTGTGTAGATATATGGTCCTATCCGACTACTTTTCAAAGTTGTAATAATTTTATAATATTCCTGCTAAATTTCGTTTTCAGCTGAAGTGCATTGAATAATGTTTATTATATGTTAGGTATCAAGTGTTTGTGACAATTTGTTTTTAATATTTGACGCGATACAATTAACAAATTGGCTAACAATCGTAATTTTTAATTGAATCTTAGGTTTGTCTCTATTTAGTATCATTGTAAGAACAATTAATTTTAATATAATTCTTTGTTGTAATTGATTGTACCCTTACCTATGTTATAATTTATTCAGAGCGAACGCTGCCAACAATAGACAACAATGCAAATCATTGTTGCACAATGCACGTTTCTATAATTATGTGCATTCAAATGTCATGCCTGTTCTACACGATGGCCCATCAGGTGCCCGGTGGGATGGCCTAGCGATGACCCCGCGAAATTCGCAACGCATCTACACGATGGCCCATGAGATGTCCGGTGGGATGGCCTAGCGATGACTACACGATGGCGACGATGGTGACGTTCAGTCAGTGATGGTATGTCTTTGGGAAATTTCCCTAGATCTCTAGGGGAGAAAAAATCAGGGAAAAGGGAAATCACCACAAAATCTACGGAAATTTTGAATTGGCAAATCTTTTTTTTTACATATGACTAGTGGTGGGCGAAGCGGCTCGGTTTAGTGAGCCGGATCACTAAATCAGCTCTTTGTAGTGTACCGCTTCGGTGATCCGGCTCCCTCCCTTCATTAGCTCTCCTAAAGACGTCCTTAAGACGCTCTTACACGATACTTTTTTCGTCCAGTTTTCATATGGATTGTCTTTACAGAGAGCTGATTTAGTGATCCGGATCACTAAACCCAGCCGCTTCGCCCACCACTAATATGACAATATTACTGGGATCGCTAAACTTAAATAGTGGTTGTTAAAATAATATTATTTTGATTAACACTGGTAACACAAAATATATCATAAAAAGAACAATAATTATCTATGTGGTAATACATTATGTAGGTACTTGCCTACTTCCAACAAATATTATTTTTTCTTTACATGTGGTATATTTTCGGGATTGCCAGTAAACTTAAATAATGTTAATGAAAAACATACAATGTTGAATACCTAAAAACACGAAGGGGACTTCTAAAAGAAATTAATCGATGATTATTACATTTCTTTTCATTCTGTGTTACAAGAAATTGTGTGATTCTTTCGGTGATTGCGTCAAATATTCTCAAATAGTTTCTGAATATTTCTTTTTTTGGATAACATTTGTTTTATATACTTGTGCAAACTACCGTTTTGAATTTTTTATATGTACCTACCTATAAAGTACAGATTAGTTATTTTTATTAGGAATTCAGTTTATCATATAGCGGTAAGTAAATCCAAAATTTGAATATATGAATTTTGTTGAAAACATGAAGTCAATGACCGGGCTTAATAGTGGCAGAGAGATGCAAGTCCAATTCCAAAAGAATTCAGGATTTTCACATTGCATATTAATGAATGTTCGCAACTTTATATAAAAGCTGAAACGGCGCTATACAAATTATCTAAAGGTTATCACGGCGAATGAATAGAAACCATCATCACGAAAAACTAATATAGCATATCGGTGCCTTATACACACGAAAAATACAAAATGTGAGCGTGGCCTATCTCACGGTATCGCTTGCCAAACAGTTATGATGATTCGTTCCTGAACGAGCCGTTCATTTGTGCCGGCTCATTTTGATGATCCGTGAGCGTACGACTCCTGGTAAACCGTAACATGGCTCAATTGAACTGACACTTTTTTGACAAACCGCTTAAGAAAGATTGTTTATTTATTTAAAAAGATAAACATATCGCATATGTTCGATAGTGTTCTTACGCATTTATATGATGACGCACCTTTAAATAAGGTCCTTTGTTCTAATTTGTTTATATAAAATCATCGTATACGTGTCTAACTTCTACGATGTTAAATTATGCCCACGACCGTGGGAGATAACTTATACAAGGAAAGGATTGTAGTATCTAAGCCTTTGCGGCTGTCACTTGAAAGGAACAACCAACTGGTTTTATGTCTACTGGGGGGAGATGGGTAAGGTATTTTTCAACGAAAAGAGCGGAGCCACCCTTTCCATCATAACGGTCGTCTGGAAGATAGTGGTGATCCGTGAGGGTGCGGCCTTAAACCACTATTAGTTAGGCTGCTTTGACGGAGTGTCATGACGGAATTTACCACGACTCAGCATTATTTCTGGTGAAAACTGGTGTAGAGCGTAGCTATACTTATAAATAACATCGATCGCATCATTCTTCCATCTCTTCTCGCAGACTTTGAAGGAGACAGTCTTGTTTGACCGACTGTTAACAATAGTGATATTATGTTGAATTACAGTCGTATTGTCAGATTTAAGCATGTTTCAAAAATTGCTGAAAGGTGGAGTGTATAGGATGTTAAATGACGTATCCGACTTACTTTAACGAGTGATTTTTGACCTTATTTGGAGCAAAATATGTTAATGAAATTTTGAACTCTGGTGACATTTTTTTTATTTTGTTTATTTTTTTTTTCACATTTCGTAACTAATCACTCAACTGAGTAAACGGCCAACTGCCCACCTCGAACTCAACAGTTAAATACATATTGATTTAAAAAAAAAGTTTATTGGTGATTTAAAAAATGAAAACGAAAATTCACCGGACACAATTTTTATACCAAATAATGTTAGGAAACATTGGTTAAAGTAAGTCAGATACATCTCTTATCATCCTGTATAAGATTAATTATGTTTTCATGAAATTCCATTTGTTTTGAACATTAATTTATTTGGACATCATGTACTTAAATACCTTTAAGTTCTTGTGTAAAAGTGGACTTATTACATGGTGACAACAAAGCGATAATAAAAAAGTGCTACCTTTTTCTTATGTTGGGAAGAGATGGGGAGGGGGAAGGATAAGAGGCATAGTGGGGTGAAAGTGCAGTATTTTAATTTTTTTTATTTTGTAAAGTTATTAACCTAAACACAGGCTTGTCCTAGTGAGGTTAAAAATTCTAACGCTCAAAAAGACACAATGTAAAGAAACAATAAATAAATTAAAAAATATATATATTTGCCACCATTGATCAAAGATTGATCTAAATATTAGAATTTTTTTTTTTTTTATTATTTTTGCATTAAGGTGACGTTTGAGGGGGTACCTTCTACATGTACTGCGCCGTGAACCAAACTATTAATGATGTAGAGTTTTAGGTAGGAGTTTAAAGGGTTCTCTCGTCATGCGAGCAAAGAGAGTATATAGTCAAATACGGGTTTTCAGTAAAATCGTCAGATCGGTGGGTGATTTTACAGTGTTACATTGGCATATCGGTATAGCGAAAGATTACTTATGTCATGTTTTGATGGGATGCCAGTGTTGCATGTACATTATAAAATTGTAACACATCTATCGCCTTACTAGATATTATTTCTGATAATTTCTACTCCAATCCAACTTCTTCACCTTGCCCTTCCTCATATCTTTTCCCTCTCACTATCTTCAGGGGTAATTGCCATAGTCCGACTGGCTTCGGACAGTTGGGACAGCTTTTTATTTAAATGATAAAAAATATTACAGGTTTTTGTTAACAGAGAAAAACTCACAAAATTTAACGTCCATTGCCACACAGTCCTTCAAACCTACGAGTTGTTCGACACAATACAGCGTTAGACATTGCTCTAATAAAAATGTCGACAATTCTCAAGTTGAAGTCATGGCGAAATTTAAGGATATATGGTGGGACCCCAAAGGCGAACTACGAGGCCTGCATGAGTTCAATGTATTGAGGTACGTATTTGAACCATTTTGCAACATCTACTTTTTTTTCCAAATCTATAACCTATCTCGAAAATTTAATTGGTTTGTGACTTCCCATTTCCCTCCACGACTTTATTTCTATCTTCTTTTGTGTCAAATATTATCTCGACACTCTCTTTGAAAGTGGGAAAAAAAACTTCAATGTTTTCAAATGCTTTCAGTTTAATCTAGTAACTAGATCTGAATATACAGAGACGTCCCAAGTTTTCTTCTTGACCTTTTCTATATGCCTCTCAAAATTCCCCCCATCGTTGGTGAAATAAACTTACTAACTCTGGGCAGTGGATCTCTTGTGGAGAGTTGACTCAAAACATCTTCACATCATGTTTATTTCGATTGTTGGGGCAACTCCAGACTTTAAAAAATTAAGAAAAAAAATTACGACGACATTGGCAATTTAATTTTAATTTTATGTTTACGGGGAATTTTTCTATAACGATTTAAAATGTGCCCGCTAAAATGACACGTTCGTTTTTCTACGTGAATATGGCGTTGTTGACGTCACGCTGACCAACGTGACAGCCGTCTTACCAGCCAGTAATGATAACTACACCATAATGACGTTTATCCAGTTCAAACCGGATCGGATTGTGCGGTTTTAGATCGTTTTTAAAATGAATGATTATTATCGTTTATTATTAGTAATGTTATTTATTTCAGAGTGCCATTCATAACGGAAGGAATAGTGAGTACCCTGCCGAATGGAAAAGAATTACAAAAATCGGATTCGCCATTGAAGGGGTTGAAGGTATTAGATGTTGGATGTGGGGGTGGAATTTTGGCCGAGGTTTGTATGAAATTATTACTTTTCTTTCGTATATTATGGATGCAGTGTATAAGTATGCTCTGATAATAATATGTTAAGGGCATATGATAGGAGATTGATAGAAAATAGGAAACATTTTTCATACCTTTCGTATGCCATTCCCAGACTTGATATTTTTTTACACCAAAGAATGGACTAGTGTTTTTCACTTCGTATTTTTTTTTCGCAATTAATGTAGCCATTTGAATATAATTAATTAAACTTTGATCCACAATGACAACCACAATTACACCTTTGATGCCGGTTTTATGACGTCAATAATGACTTAAGACAATACTTTAAACTTAAAATGCATAGGTAATACACACATCTTTGACATAGCGGCTTATAATAATCATTATGACATTTATTGACAGTAACAATCAAATAAATATTTAATTTCGCAACAATTTTGAACGACGCGTCGCCATTCTCATCATTCCGAGTGAGAAGCCCGCGGTGAATGCGCTGTGATTTTACGCTGCTCCAATTTTGGCCTTATATACGAAAAATACTATTCAAACGATTTGTATAATATTTAGAAAAGGAGCATACCGATCCAAATAATTCTTTGCAATTATCTTAGAAGGGTATATAAACAGTTAGTTTAACAAAACATCAATAAATACGTAAAATGTTGACATTGCATGTACTTTCTACAGCTAGCCAAACCAACTTGTGACGTTTAACACGCGTATGTATTCTCGTCATTCTTGTGTTAATATGTTTCGCGCGGCCTAACATAATGTTTTGAATTGCATAATTATCAAAATAAATAGTTTTGATAATGCTGTTGGATTTCTCCAGGCTGTAATATTAATAAATTTAATGGAATATTGACGATTTTTAAGATGTTTTTAAAGCTGCCAATACCTGTATGACAATTAATATTATGAACAAATCTAAATTTATAGTGTAACCGTATGAAACGGCATTACAAATTAAAGTGGCGAAATTTTTTTCTATGCTTACCAACATTACCAACCTCTACGAATCTACTAATATGAAACCTCTAAATAATATCTTGACAAAATAAAATGCGTTTGAGTACATGGTGTTTGGGAAACAGACCAAAAAGGTTTTAATCGAAATAAGCAAACTGAAAGACGAGTTGTTTATTTATCTTTTATTTAGTGTACATGACGTTTGGGAAACAGAAAAAGTTAACCTATAAACTTAATCTAATATAACACCGTTAACCACTTTTTTTCATCATATTTCATGATATCACTTTTCAAAAGTGTGCCGATTTATCACTGTGCCGAATTGTTCGGTTACCGTAGGTACGTGGTGTTTGGTAATCAAAAGAAACCACTAGGAGTAAACAAACTTAAATACGTTTTTATTTTAATCTTTACATTTTCAAAATAAGTCAATTAAGTGTTCCCACATGGTGTTTGGGATAGATAAAAAAATATGTTTTAAGGAATTCATTAGAATGAAGCTATTCCTCTGTAAGCATATATACGGAAACAGAAATGTTTATTTATTTTAATTCATATTTTAGGTACTAGAGTTCACAATCGTACTGTTTGGCAACCAAACCAATACACGGTGTTCGATAACTGGTGGTACAGCATAAAAATGTTTTTTTATCTGTAGTAGATAAATAACCCAAATAAATAAAATAAGTTGTTTTTCGATTTCACCTCATTAATAATTTTTTTTTTGCAAATTTAGAGTGAAGAAAGTATTCTACATATCCCAAAATCGACTTTAATGTGAGGTAGATTAACCAGTTTCCCGCTTGTACCACGAGTGTCCAGACACCGTGTATATTCTATCTCTCCGAAATGTCAATTCTAAAACGATTGTTGCCTTTTGCTGCACAAATCTATTGTGATTTTACAATGGCTCTTCCTCTTTCTTTTATTACTCCAGAATACCATTTCCCCAATAAGGAACATAAAAGTTATATATTTAGAA
This sequence comes from Halesus radiatus, assembly GCA_022606495.2. Lineage (NCBI taxonomy): Eukaryota > Metazoa > Arthropoda > Insecta > Trichoptera > Limnephilidae > Halesus > Halesus radiatus. The sequence goes on from JAHDVE020002059.1 coordinate 61,089, forward strand.
TCGGCGTTTGATGATCTACGTGAATATATATATTTAAAGCCAATATATTTTTCACTGGAGTCCCTTATTGCATAGGTACATATTATTTTGTTATTCATTTTAGTCTTAATATTAGTCGTAATGCTATGAATTAAAAAAAAAAAATTCTATCTCGAAAATGAAGACTTAAATCAAAAAACATTTTCCAGAAAATCGACTCCAAATGTGAGGTAAATTTACCAGTTTCCTCCTTAAACTATGACATTCCGAACACCGTGTGTAACGAAAACCAAAATATGCGACCGTGCTTAGGGTAAGCGACGGTGGCATCACAAAATTTAGCAAGCCGTGCAAATCTAATACGATTTTACAACTCTAAGTAAATGACGAAACATTTGTAAAAATTATCATACTAAATACTCCACAAAAATAGAAGGTTCTGTAAATGAGACACTCCTTTTTACTAGTTGGTTGTTTTACTTAATATCTCCGATTTTCGATTGTTTACATTGATCGGGATAATGACGCATGTTTTATGTTTTAATTCTCTCAGTTAGGAACGCACTGTTACAGCTACCTAGCGACAAAAAAAGGAAGACAATTTGACCGATAATGAATTTTGTTGAGGCTTTAACATGCACTTAATATGATCACATGCTTTGTTTGTTGGTTGTTTTCATATAATATTTTTCGTAATTATTATTATTATTTAATCTTGTCTTGTCTATAATACTCTAATTTCGTCGGCGGAGTTATTTTTCAAATAATTCGATTTTGACTCGCGTTCTCCCATATCTCGCTCTGCAATAGGGTTTATTATGGCGTGAACCGCATTTGTGTAACCAACTACAATTTTGAGACCGGGACGCTGAATCAAATTAGTTTCTTAACTTCCATAGATACTAAAATTGTATTTTACTTTGAAACGTTTTGTTAAATTAAAATTAATCGTTAGAAATAAGCTAAAAAAATGTATAGGTATCACTCTTCTGTTTGCTACAGATACTGTTTCACTATATGTTTTAATGTATTTTCTTCTCCAGCCACTTGCGAGACTCGGTGGGCAGGTTGTAGGACTAGACGCCAGTGATCGCCTCCTGAACGTGGCTAGGTCCCACGCTTCTTTGGATTCGGGGCTTTCAGATAGTCTATCCTACGTTAATGCTACGATAGAGGTGAGAACTTTCAGTCAACCACCGACTGTCAGATTTTTTTTATTTTTTTTATGCAATACCTACCTTATAGAAGTCCAGAAAGGTGGGACTATGGCATATCCTCAATTTAAGGAATATGTAAAGCTAAGGATATCGGGGGAAGAGAAACGTTAGGATGAACCTGTCTATTTACTAAATAGCCGATCGTTTTTCATTTATTTTTTCCAGAAAAAGTCAATTTCCTAAGTAAATACATTACCATTTTATATATTTGAGTTATTTTGTTAATATATTTTTAGATACAACAATTTTTAAATACATACACTTTTTTATTTTTATTTCGTCTGGAAGGCAATTGTATAAATTTTCCCCTCGTAGCTAATGGATTGCTTGCCATATTGTGTATGTATTGTGTTTAAATGTATGTTATCATGTTGTTGTGTAAAGTGTGTGTATACTTGTGACGTAATTAGTGTTTAAATCTTGTAATTTTGGGGCTGTAATACAAAACTGCCTATTTCCAAAAATCTGACTTTTCCAAAGTAGAGCCAAAAAACGGTACCGACTCTCACAAGCACAATACTACAATATAAACATTTGAAAAAAAAATGGAATCATTGCTGTGATTTATTTCCTTGGAATTGGTTAAGGAATATTATTAATTAATTTATTTATTTTAGAATATGACTATTTCCTTTAGATCCTTATATCTGTCCTTCAGAACATTAAAAAATTTGTAAGTACGGAGAAGACTTTAATAATAATAATAATAATAATTGGATGATTTGTATAGCGCTGTTTTTGTGAAAAATCATCTCAAGGGCGCTGTATGTACTTTATTATGTCCTTTTCCTTATTCAGTTTCCAGACAGGAAGACATTAAGAAAAGTTGTAAGTATGGAGAAGACTTTATTATGTCCTTTTCCTGATTCAGTTTCCAGACAGGAAAACTACAAAAAAATTCCTTCGGTGATGTTTTTTAAGATGAAAAAATAAAAGGTTTTTATGAAAAATAATAATGTCAGTCGATTCCTTAGCGTCAAATTACCCTGTCTGCATATATAACTCAATTTTGCTCATTTTGTAAATAGGCAGTTTTGCATTAGAGTCCCACAATTATTAAGCATATCAAATATCAAATATCAAGCAGCGTAACGTCTTTATTCTGAATTGTACGAGAGCGATGCTGAAAATATCTTCAATTCGTCATGTTAGGTGACCAGATCTGAATAGCAAGGTACTTCCTCACCTTCCTCTTTTCCTTCCCCATCTATTTTTTCCTCCCCACTCTCTTCAGTCTCACAATATACCCCTAATAGAGATGCCACAGTCCACTGGTTCCGGGCATGGCTCTTGTGCGGTATTCTAAATAACTTACACACGAGTATTACCACCCTGCCACCAAAGTCGTCATTATTGTGCCTTGATATATTGGTTCCCCAAATAATAACTTCTGGTTCCAGAGGATCCTACACATTACCACCCTGCCACCAAGGTCATCATTATTATGCGTTGATATGTTGGTTCCCCAAACAATAACTTCTGGATCCAATGGATCCTACACATTACCACCTTGTCACCAAGGTCATAATTATTATGCGTTGATATGCTGGTTCCCCAAACAATAACTTCTGGATACAATGGATCCTACACATTACCACCCTGTCACAAAGGTCATAATTATTATGCGTTGATATGTTGGTTCCCCAAACAATAACTTCTGGATACAATGGATCCTACACATTACCACCCTGTCACCAAGGTCATAATTATTATGCGTTGATATGTTGGTTCCCCAAACAATAACTTCTGGATCCAATGGATCCTATATAACATTTACCCTAATATTTTCCGGCACTAAAAGAAAATGCGTAAGATGTTCGAAATGAAAAATGAATAGATTTCTTCCAATCCCAAGACAAGCGTTAATAAACATGTTTGATATTCAAAAATATATTTAAAAATCCGGTTTTTGTATATCGACGAATTGGTGCAAATTTGAACAAATTGTAAATTTAAACACTTTCAGGAGTATTCTACAATCAAAGTTGAAGAATACGACGCGGTCGTCGTCTCCGAGGTCCTCGAGCACATCCCGGAGCCAGAATCTTTCATCCGGTGCTGCACCAGGACCCTGAAGCCTGGAGGCTCCATCTTCTTCACCACCTTCAACAAGACTTTCCTGTCCTGGTTGTGCGGGATAGTACTGGCTGAGAACGTGTTTTTCTGCATACCCAAGGGTACGCACGAGTGGAGGCTATTTATTTCTCCTCAGAAAACTTCAAGGCTATTGGAGAAATGTAAGTATGACGACTGATTTGCCAATGAAGATTTCCAATGGCAATTTTAATGATTAATAAACTAAAAACGTATTACTCTATTCTCATAAAACAACAAACGGTCGATTCTGAATAATAAGTAAGCTTTTTGTGAATGTTTATTCATGCAATGATCTAGAAACATGATGAAATAAATAACGCTTTTAAGGGGAATATACCAAAAAGCCAAAATAATTGCTACAAGCTGTGTGTCTTATGTCATCACGAATATATGTCACAGGCATAAAATTCGCTCGGCAAGCGGAATCTAGAAATCTTTGTTGTGAGCGCAAAAAGAGATTTTAATTTATTTTGTGAAGAATTTTGAAGGAAAGAAAGAAAAATATATTTGAAAGAATCTTTTACAAATAATTTTAGCTATAAAGCAGTATTTTTTAAATGCGTTCATAATTATTTAATTAAAAAAAAAATTACAACGTAATTAACAATTTTATTTTAATTCTTATCAATGAAATTTTTATGAAAAAGTCCAATTTTTTAAAAGCTTTCTTTTTAGTTTTCCTAATGTAAATCAATTCGTAGTATAGATTAATCGAAATACTGATTTCACTGATAGATTTGCTTTAATCTGAAAGCTCGTCCGTTGACGTCATAGAGAGCCTGGTGAATTTATACTCATTTAGTGGGATTATGACCTTCCCACATTTCGAAATAAATAATAAATTTTAAATGAAATCGTAAACCGGTAGGATTATGATCATCATCGCCTCTGAAGTGATTTTTCTCGCAAAAATGGCGCAATACAAATTATCCAACGACAATAATATTATCTTTTTTCGAAGAAGAATTCTTCTTCTAGAAGGTTTTCACTTTGTAATGTCATTATGTATTTTAATTAAAACAAAATAACTTTGTATACATCACTTTATTAATATACAATATTACTACATGTTTCGTGAGCGATGCTCACATCTTCAAGTACCTGAAACATGTAGTAATATTGTATAATATTATCATTAATACTTTTTTCGAGGAATCGTTCTAAACAAGTCTTCAATACACGCAAAAAGCAAACACAAAATCATTAATGTACGTATCTCTTTCCCTTTCAGATAATTGTGGAATTGTTTTGGTGCGAGGTATAAATTACAATCCATTGAATAATAAATGGAAGTGGGTGAAGCACACACAAATATCTTATGGTCTACACGCAATAAAGAAGAAAACAAATTAAGTAGATAATATAAATAATAGCCGCTTTCGTCAATCAAACTGAGTGATTACTGAGCTAAAATGTAGCTCAATATTGGCGTAACCACCGCTCAAACTTTACTGGCTATATAGATTTCTGGCTGATTTGAAAATGAAAGTGTAATTAAAAAAAATGAATGATTTATTTAGCTCACATTATCTTGTGTTTTAATAATTTACAAACATAAATTTATAACAGATATAGGTATTTTTTATATGAATACCGCACAAGAGTCCCAACTGCTCCCAACCGTCTGCAGCCAGTGAGACTATGGCACCCCCAATTTGGGAATGTTTTCAGGCTGAAGGTATTGGGGAGGGGAATGAGAAGGGAAAAGGGAAGGTGGGGAAATACCTGGCTATTCAGATCTGGTCAACGAATACGGCTAAAAGCCATTTCAAGCAACGTTTCAATTCTAAATGGTAGTATTTCACCAGGGCGATACTGGAACGTGCGCAAACACACTATGTATTGTTTATTTGTTATTACTTATTTATTTTTATTATTTATTTATTTTTATTATTTATTTAAGGTTTTAAAATTTTAATTATAACTATTATTATTTAATTTAAGACGATGGTTTATTTATAAAATAAGTTTTGCTAGGTAATTATTATTACAACTGTTTCGCCCTCCGAAGGCATTTCCAAACTGCGGAGAAGCCACTTACAGACGATCTATTTATATTACTTATATGTAGGTACTTATAATGAAACTCATAAAATGTTTGACACCAATGATCTTATTAATTTCCGAGTAAATTGACGATTATTTTATTAGATATATTACACTGTAAAGTTTAATGGTTATATTACACTGTAAAATTTAATGGTTATATTACACTGTAAAGTTTAATGATTATATTACACTGTAAAATTCAATGCTTATATTACACTGTAAAATTTAATGGTTATGTTACACTGTAAAGTTTTCCTACTTAAGGATTATAATGCAATATTGTTTAAACATTACTAGAGTTCGTTACGATGTTATAAAGATAAATAAACCGTTCTTTAAACCGTTTGTTTTAAGCCACTATTTTTTTATTATCACCAACCGGTTTCGTTTATCTCTAGCTACATCAGGGTAAAACTAGATTTTAAAATACATTACTGGTTTAAAACAAAGGGTTTGTTTTATTAAATAAATATGTCAAACCACTAAGTAATTGCTCTCTACGAAAATACGAATAATAATATATTTTTAATCATTGAAGATAACATTAACAACTATAGAATGAAACATGAAACCGAAAAGATACAAAAAAGATAACGGTAACAGCTGGGACTCGAACCCAGGACCTCAAGATGATACTGACAGATTTTAGAAATCGAGGTACGATACCGATAAGGATGACGAGACTGATTAGGGTAAATGTAGCTCAGTGGTTTAAAGCGCATGTTCCGGATAGATCATGAGGTGAATAATGAACTGGAATCTTGAATGTTAAGGAGAAAATCTGTTTGTTTGATGTATAAGGCAGCAAAATCATCCGAGACCAGAGCTATTGCGTAATCAAATTTGCACAGCTTTCCCGGTCTAAAATTTCTAAATCACTATTTCTATCACGAGCTATGAAACTCAACTGTCAAAAAAGTGTTATAAGACGCCATAATATCATTTGTTCCATGGTGTTCAATTGTTCAATACACATATCGATATAAAATAATGTTGTAACTTGACGAAGCCAGTAACTAATAGTAATTTATCAAATAAAAATACAACAAAACACGTAACTATTTGTCTCTCATTTATTATCACATTTAATTCATTAAAAAAATAATCAACAAACTTTGGCAATTAGGTAGTATTGGCCGCTATAAGTAAATCTAGCATTTTTTTTTATTCAGAGTGACTCGCTCCAGATTTGTGCAAAACTACAGCAACATGAAAATTATTTTGATTCTGCTAAATAAAAATAAAAAAATAAAATTCAAAGATAAAAGTGCATATGATATTTCTCAATATTACTTTTTTTTAAATATACGACGTGCTGACTCTTGATAGACCTAAATATAGGGGGTCTCCTTACTATGGTAAAACCAGTTCTTCAACAGGGACCTTGGAGAAGAATTTGTTGGTAACTCTAACGCATGCGTCGCAAATCTGTTCTACTGCAGCAGGCGCGATGTCCTTCATGATCAACTCCCAGTTCTCGTTTATAAACTTCAATGTTGTCTCAGCTGGAAAAAATAACAAACAATTAAAACATTGGTTGAGTAAATGTTATGTTGTTATTTGCTAATTTATGATTGTTTGATGTCATTTTTAGAGCCGACGGTATATGAAAGTTGAGTGAATTTATTGGGAAATATTAGATGTTTTAATGATGTTGGACTGTTGGTATTTGAATCGCAGTCGGAGTTGACGCAAACACAGTACTCCACAGATGGAATGCTTGCATAGGACATGTTTCGAACTTATGATACGACTTTAAAAAAGAAAACTCATAAAGTTCATTTTAAATATAATAAATAGAACTCACTGTAAAACTTTTTTTATGAATGTAAAAACAAAGTAATTAAAACATGTACTTTGTATTCAACACTTTATTAGTACACATATCAACATGTTTCGAAAGCGATGCTATCTTCATCAGGAATATATTGAATACTAAAAATAATAATGTCAAGTATAGACAAATGATAAAAATTAGAACACAATAATGTAAGAATAGACAAATTATAAACATAAACAAAAATTGATTAAAAAAGGTAAGTAATTAACCAAAAATTTTAATAAAAAACGTAATAAAAAATTGAATAACGAATTTATATTAGAAATATATTTTTATTTTTTTATTATTAATATAAATATGAAATTCAAGACACAACTATTTAAAAAAAAATAATTTGATTATTTATTAAAATTTATTTTACTATCAAAGCTTTTGCTGATTTCTAAAAATTTAAGTATATTATTTAATTAATTTATTAATAATGACGCCACAAAGTGAATACCAATCGTTTGAAGCAATTATGAATGTAAAAACCTTTGTTCGCTATAAGTAAGGCAACTGGTTATTACTTCGTGACGTTTCGCAGGGACATCACTACGCGATAAACACTATAGAGGTTTACAAAATCAAACAGAAAAAAAAACATTAAAATTGTGTTAATGTCTATGATATTGGCTTTATTGAATAGATATTTTTATGCCATTATTGTTTAAATATGATTTCGGGCATATGAGTGCCACGGCTAGCTAGAATGAAGCGCAATCGTGAAGTCCAATTTTCGACAACTTTATCGATCAACTGAGGCCGTATATCGGTAATAACACTGCGAATGTTGACTTCCACATGGTCCAACGTCTCTGGTTTATCAGCACAGACTAGTGACTTCACATACCCCCAAAGAAAGTAATCTAATGGTGTGAGATCACACGATCGTGGAGGCCAGTTCACAGGTGTTTAAAAAGGTGTTTAAAAACCAAACCTCTAAAAAAACACCTTTATAAAACGAAATGTTTTATTATCAAATAGGCAAGAAAATAGAACACTGATTTATTCTGTTGGTCACAACAATCAGCGAAAGATGATAATAATATAGTGATCATTTCCAAATATTCAATGCACCGATATTCAAAAACTACACACAGCCTACCTTAGGTTATAGAGCAATCCACATCACTGTCATATACGAGTATATTTCTATTTATGCAACTGTTAATACATGGTGGAATTCCATTATAATGGATAAGTAAAAAAAAAAAACACTTTTTAACTCTAATCCACTTTTATTTTTGACCGTGTCCAGTTTCAGCCTGTGACGGCTATCTTCAGACTGGTACAACTAATTTTAAAACTATGGTTTATACACAATTTTGGGTATCCGGGGTAACAAACAAATTTTATTTAGATTGTATTTTTCAGCATTGTTAAAGCATGATTTTTTAAAATTTGACATATGGTACTTTTGAATTTATTCACAACTAGCTGATATGCCCGGCCTTGCTCGGGATTTTTCACTTGTCATTAGAGCGCCATAATTGATTTGACAGCGAAAGTAACTATCTCCAAATAAAGAAAAATTCATTATATTTTATTTCATTCCAAACGTTTATTTTTTCAAAATATATCTAAATCACAAAGTTCTTAAGTAGGTACCTACTCCTGTTTTCCATTTTGAAAATGTTTTACCCAAAAAAACCTTCTTATTTTGAATACGCAATCTGTGGCTAACCAGAATGTTATATCTATGGGATAACCTAAATAAAACATGACGGGTTTAATGTTTTTCATACTAATTTTAAAACGTTATGGCAACAGTTTTACACATTGGATTTTATTCAAACTACTTTCTAAACCTTCCCGGCACTAATAAAAACAAACTGTGCTATTTTCAACCACACCGGTCAAGTAATTTTCGAGAAAATTGAGGACAAACAAACAAACTTACATGGTTTTTTTTTTTTTTTAATATATTTACTTTATTTATCAATCTGGTTTCAAAAATCATTAAGACGAATTACAGTTGTTTTTATTGTAAAGATGATTTTATATTATTTCAGTAAAAAAAAGTTGGTGAATACTGATCGTTAATGAGTTTATTCTAGGATTTTCCCATCTTAGTTGTAATATCAAGGTTAAAAACAGGATTTTCAGTATTTGGGTTACTACAGCATTGTGATATGTTTACAATGGTTTCATATTAAATGCACTTCTGAGAAATACTAATGTACTTTTACTGTACTTATGTTCTGGAATTTAGTTAAGTGTATTTTATTTAAACACTGTCATATATACCTGTACATCATATTATTTTTATGATATATTAATCATGGTAAGATTGACGTATGCCATCTTTTGTTGTTGTTGGTTTTTTTATATCCACTTTGCATAAGTGAAAAACATACGAGATACACATTTTCTACCAGATTTGTTCCGTGTAAGATTGACATATGCCACCTTTTTTGTACACGATAAAAGTCATTTGGCTTGGTCCGCCAATGGGAGTGAGCGGGGCCTGGGAAGACAATGATGCCACAACCATGGGAGTTAATATTCCATGTAACCATTTGAAGAATTTAAAGTATTAATTTTTAGTGACATATTTAAAAAAAAATCAATACAAACTCATCTCAGAAAATCACAATTCAAGATTTAAATTCGTCTTCTTACTATGTATAATTAATATCTCATTTACACTACCTGAAGACATTAGAATAATATAAGATACTAACGAACTCTCAAATGCATTAAAAAAAAAACTTGAAAATTAGCTTAAAAGTGTCCGAAAATCAAGCAAACTAAATACAATACACACGAAAATTCACACACATATACCTTTATAAGTTTTTAGCTTAATGCTATACGGTAAATTACCTAAACCACATTGTACTTCCATATATACACCAATTATCAATGCGGATATTATGATAATGTTAATGCTCGATACTATTGTAATTATTGTAATTTTATTATAAAAACTTACATAATTTTATTATTTATGTTTAGTTATGGTTTGCCATGAATAGAATATAAAATTATGTACGATAAAGCTAATCCTTGTTTTGACATTTGACATTCTAACCTCAAAACTGATCAAAACCGACCGGCTACAGATTTGGTGCGTTTTGGCGGGCTTTGAAAAATTTAAACTTTGAAAATTATTTCAACTATGAAAACTTACTTTAAAAAAAAACTGAATGTACTGGTATTTAATTTTGAACATTATAATTGATAAAAAAAAATTTAAAAATGGACTGGATTTCCTTATTGGAATTTTGTAATAAATTTGTAAATTATATTGTTCTCATTACAGAAAACTTCTTATTCTATTTATGACCGTATCATAGTATGAAAAAACAAATGTGATAAATCGCTTATAAATTATTGATAGTTAATGCCCTAATGGTACGTAATGCAAAGATGATTAATGGAAAAATAAATTATTGCTGACTTTCATGATCGATAACCCGCATTTGTGCATGTTGTATTGCCAGACAAATCATACACTTAACAGTGAATTATTTTCGTCTGCCGCACATACCTATTTTGTTCATGTTTTGGATCCCCACTTTTTTTTTACTGTAATTCCACACAGGAGACCCTGAGGGAAATAATTTCCCTCAAGGCCTATATCATCTTTGGGGATGCTGTGTGGAGCATTTTTTAGAGGATATGAAGGAGTGAACTTGGGGCTTGAAGAGACCCATGTTGTAGGATGGAGGAAACACAGACGCCGGCAGATCATTCCACAGCCGAGCTGTTGAACATAAGAACGAGCCGAAGAAGCGACCCGTTCTCATGTGACAAATGTCAACTTTGTCTAAATGTTGGGCGCGCGTTTGGCGTGTTCCCCGACTATGGACCGGTGCCAAGGGGGTCAATGACGCTATTTCCTCAGAGCATCTTCCATTAAAATGCCGGTAGAACAAGGACAGCATTCCCACCTGACGTCTCTGCTTCAAAGATTGCAGTCCGTTTGTTAAGATATGCGAATCTATCAAACGGACCGCCCATTTCTGCACAAGGGTTTTTTCAGATATCTTGGGGCTCTCGACCAGATGTGGCTGCCAAATTCTACACTTGGGCTTTGTACAGGGTCAGCAGATGTGTGCTATTAAAGTATCTGCGGGCTCTGTACAATACGCCCAGCTTCTGAGAGGCTAACTTTACTCTGGCTTCGATGGAGCCCTCATACTTGAGCTGGTCACTAAGGGTTACCACCGGTGACATTGTGACATAAAATTGATCACGACGTCAGTATTTTCCATCCCATTGAGTGACACAATTGTGACTTGTGGCTATTGCGATTTGTTGAATTTTAAATCTTTTTTTTGCTTTCAAAATATATTTTTCAATCTAATTTGTTTGTACATGTTTATATACCTGCATATTTCATATTTATTTCTGAAAATGTTCACTAATTATTTATAGCGTAATTGCAATTAAATGCACTATTACATATATAATGTACAGCGGGCGTTGAGGGAACTTACCCTCAACTATTGGAACCACTTTTTTCGATTCGTGGCTCATGTAAATATAATAAATCATTGTCTTGGACAGAAAAAAAAATTGTGAAACATTAGTATAGATGCTGGTAGCTCGTTCCATATATGAGCCGATTTACACAAAAAACGAGTTGGCGAAACGACCCGTTCTCATGAAGCCAACATCAATTGTGAACGGATGTACCGCTCGTGTCCGCCGAGTTTCATCCATGTGCACCGGCGCGGAGGAGATAAACGCTTTTCATGTACTGTTTGAGATATTTTAATATTTATGTAAATATAATTATTTCATATTTATAGTAATATTATCATTTCAACTGTTAGTATTTTTCATCCAATGCTATTCTTTGTTCCAATCATTTCAATTTACATAGCTTATAAGTAAAGTAGATATCGGTTATTAAGAGGAACGGCTGCGCGGACCGAAGTCAAAATACTAACCTAAACCTAATGATATTCATTTTTATCAAACGGATTAGAAGTATTTAAACAAATAAATTTTGTACTTAAAAATAAAGGCCATTAAAGAAATCGAATATTCACGATTTCAGCGGCAACTTTAGCAATTATTTGGGGGCTAATGGTGATTAAAAAAAATTGAAAATTAACCCGTCTACTTTGAAAATATAATGAAATATAAAATAAATTTTATAAATTTGTTAAAATAAGCATTATAATGGACCTAAATTTACATTAAAAACGGCCAGTTTACTTTGGAACACAAATTTACCCTACAAAATTTAAAAATCGACACGACGAAACGTAATTTTTAACAGGTTCTCTGTTTTTTTTTTAAATTTCTATTATGTACTCATATTTACATAACAAAAATGAAAATTAAAAAATATATATATATATTGTTACAGTTGTCTCCAAAATTAAGAAAACTTGATTACTTTAACGGCCTATATTTCATAATTAAAAACAAAAATAACTAAAATGCTTCTAATGCGTACTAGATATTTTCTATACCCTTAATTATAGTGGAAGATACTCTAAGTATCGCCGTGGTGAAAGATCACCATTCAGAATTGAAACGTTGCTTGAAATGGCTTTTAGCCGTGTTTGGTGACCAGATCTGAATAGCTAGGTATTTTCCCACCTTCCTCCTCCCCTTCTCCTTCCCCTCCCCAATAGCTTCAGCCTTACAATATTCCCCAATTGGGGATGCCATAGTCTCACTGGCTCCAGACGGTTGGGAGCAGTTGAAACTCTTGTGCGGTATTCCATTCAGTTTGGGTGGGTATTTTGGCCTCAAATCCAAAATTAAGTTTTGTATGTCTAACGCTGTGCAGCAAACGCAGTCCAAAATAAACATTTCCCCAAGTTCAAGTCATTGTACGTTTCCATGGTGCCAAGGTTTTAAATAGCATCAACTGCATAATTCATTCTTCATTTCTCACGAAATTCTCAGTAAACTACAGCCTTTATTAACTTGCAGTGGAGAGATTCAAGCCTTGCTAGACTATTTTTATTATTCATCAGAAATATAGTCAGTGTTAACAACGATAGTGTTTTTATCTACTCTTAGTAACTATCATTAATCTGCGTCGAGATTTTCGCGATATTATTCAATCCATCCATAAAGTCCAAGATTTACAAGTTTGGGTCAGATTGACGACTTCCTGGCGCATGGTAATACGAACTATGCCTAGAATAGATATACGAGTAGATATAACAAATTAGTTTATATAATACTTACATAGGAATTCGTTCCCGTTGTAGAGATTTTTGAGGTCGAAGGTCGCCCTGTCCAGTTTGTAGGTTTGTTTGTAGGTGTTTGCTTGCCAATAGTCCTTCCCACCGTCCCCCTTGACTATGTCGAACTTGTATTTCAGATGGAAACTCATGTTTGCTGGAATAAATTAAAGGGAAACATTTTTTAAAAACATATTGTCATAGAAATTGCCATGTCAATACTTAATATTGCTGATTTACAGACGAAACATCCATGTCTTAAATAATAATAGACGTTATTTATTTATTTACCTAGAAATAACCGAAACTTGAAAAACAAAAGTTTTTGTTCAGTTTTTCTGGCTTTCACCCTTCAAGGGTGTTCTTGGTCATTATTTCAAACTGTGAAGAGACGGAAGGCGAGTTTGTATCTTTTTTCACAATAATTTCCCTGAAGGTCTATATCATCTTTGGGATGCTGTGTGGAGGGTCTTTTAGAAGATAGGAAGGAGTGAACCTGGGTCTTAAAGAGACTCATGTTGTAGGAGAGAGGAAACACAGAGGCCTGCAGATCATTCCAGAGCCGAGCTGTTGAACACAAGAACGAGTCGTAGAAGCGACCCGTTCTCATGTGAAAAATGCGCGCATTTGGCGTGCTTCCCGACTGTGCACCGGTGCCGAAGGGATCAATGAGGCTAGTTCCTCAGACCAGACCATCTTCCATTAAAATACCGGTAGAACAAGAACAGCATTCCCAAATATATTACTGTTAATAAATTAATTAAAAAATTACTTTGTAAAATTAAGTGATTAAATTATAACAATTATTTTGCCAATCATATTATAGAAATCAAAATAAAGGTTTAAAAAATTTGCGTACAAATACAAACGGTTTAAAATTAGATAAATTTCAAATTTAAAAAATCAGAAAAAACGTTAATAGTGAATTAAATTGAATAAATAATCAAATATTTAAAAAAAATAGATATCTCTTGAATTTATCTTCATATTAATATTAACAATAAAAATAATTTCCATTTTAATTTCTAATATAAATTTGTTATTCAATGTTTTATAACTTTTTTTTATTAACATTTTTGTTTAATTACTTACCATACCTACTTTAATCAATTTTTGTTTATGTTTATAATTTGTACATTCTTACATGATTGTGTTATATGTTTATCATGTGTCTATACTTGACATTATTATTTTTTAGTATTCTATATATTCCTGATGAAGAAAGCATCGCTTTAGAAACATGTTGATATCTGTGTATATCAATAAAGTGGTGAATACAAATTATTTTTTTAATAATGACGCCATAAAGTGAATATCAATTTTTATAAGAAATTAGGTTTTAATGTTATTTAAATGGGCAAATTTAAAAAGGAAATAGAAGATTGGAGTCGAGTTCAGACTTAAAAGAGATGAGCTGTTGAACGGAGGGGAGACAATTTTAGGTAGGGCTTGGTAGAAGAGAGGATATTTTTTTAGAGAGGGATAATCAAAAAATATGTGATCTAATGTTCCTACTTCTAGACCACAGAAAATACAATCTGGGGAGTTAAACACGTGAATTTTAAAAAGGTGAAAGGGATCGGATTAATGTCCAATTCTCATTCGAATAAGAGATGAAATTAATTTTTTGGAAAAATGGGGGAATTGTCGAAATCGCGGTTTTGATGACATAACCTTTTGAATTGAGGCATAGAAGGCTCCCTTGGATTGACTAGCAATACTCTGTCCAAACATTGCGGGATTTCTCTTTAATGACAAAAAATGTCAGATAAGGGGATGTGTTTTACGAGGGTAATGATAGGGTTGGACGATCCTTGTTTTGCCAATAAATCCGCAATGTCATTACCCATGATGCCCACATATCCAGGATTCCAATTTAGAGCTACGGTTTTTCCAGAGCTTTAAACATGAATGATTTTGTAAGAAAAATAGACCAGGCATAAAAATGTAAAGATCACTCGAAAGTACTTGCACTTTAAAAAACAAAGGAAGAATAGTATCAAATACCATCATAGAATCTCACCTGCCACCAAATACAGGGGTGCTATAGAACCCTGGCATTTGGTAGTATAACATAGTGGTATCAACTCACTCAAATGTATGATGAAGTCACCATCCCCTTGAATGGGCAGCACGACGATTCTGCCGTCCATCTTGTAATGCCCTTTCATGATCAGACTAGCTGTGTAATCTAACACTGCTTTATTTGTCGCCAAATTCATCCTGCAATATAAAAAAAATATTTTACTTCAGTAAAGTAAATATATAAGTATATAAGTAAATATTTTACTTCAGTAAAAAATATTTTACTACATCTGATTTTTTTGTAATTCGTTGTTATGGACACCTTGTACGGTAACAAATTTCCATCATATTTCGCGGATTAGGAAACCTTACAGAATTCATTAACTTTCTTTCGTCTAAAAACGGGTATTTAACAAAAAATCTTCAAATAAATACTGCAGTGACAAAAACCTTTAAACAAAATTTTAAGTCAATGATTTTACAATTTTTTTAATATCCCTGGTAACTTGATTTTTATCTACGAGCCAAGACCGAAAAAAGCACGCCAAGTTCAATCAAATGTGAAAGTTTTGCTCACTGTTTTCTTCGATTACAATGGCGTGGTGCATCATGAGTTCTTGCCAACAGGTCGTACGGTTAATAAGGAATACTACAAGGAAGTTATGCAACGTTTGCGTGAAGCAATACGGCTCAAACGATCGGAATTGTGGAAAAATAAATCATGGATTTTGCATCACGATAATGCACCAGCTCACACATGAATGCTTGTTCGTGATTATTTCGACAAAAACAACACCGTATTCACCAGATTTGGCTCCCTTCGACTTTTTCCTATTCCCGAAACTGAAGAAACCAATGAAAGGAAAGCGTTTTCGACAATTGATGAGATAAAGTCAGAATCGAAGAACGAGCTGATGGCCATACCGAAAAGTGCTTCGAGGATTGGAAGAAGTGCTGGCATAAGTGCGGATTATATATATCTGAGGGGGATTACTTTGAAGGTGATAAAATGGATATTGATGAATAAATAAATACTTTTCGAAAAAATTCGAAATTCACCTTTTCTTTTGAACACGTTCGTGTGTTGCTGGATGGTTTTTCAATGCAATTCAATTTATCTGAAAGAGACGTATTAAGTGGCTGGCTCACCCGGCGACCGCCAGGGGCCCCGAGCTCGATAGATTCCTTGTTAAAAATATGCAAAAAAATTTAGAGCTACAATATAAAAATAATTACGTTCATGTATTCTACATATTTCTGTGTAAACGCAAAAGACTAGTAATAATTTTATGAACTATGGATGGTTCTACATCGCTTGTACATGGAAACATCAGTTTCTCTTTCTCATTTAATAGTCATCAATTGAATTTCTGGTCGGAATGACAACAATTTTTCGGCGATTTTTGTTCTGTTTTGTAATATACAAAAGAATATCGCGACAAAAGATTGCTTTGAATGAGCCACCCAAATTTACGAGCTAACAACTCAGAATGATAAAAGGACAGCATTTTGTGGTTTCATCCAAAGTGTGGCGTAATATTTAAGTTTTTCGTTTTAAAAAAAATCTTTGAAAACCGACTTTCCATATAATCTTAAAAAAAATCCACTATGGGCCTCCGATCTGCTTAATCTGCATCTGTCTGTACCTAGTTACTAGGGCTGTTATAGAAGTGCCTATAAAATAACGTGTTTCGGGGGTAATGGAGGATCAAGTGATTGTGTCAAATCTAGACCCCCAACTGAGACCCGAGAACTGATAACACCATGCTATTTCACTTGCAAGATACCTGTTCCATATTTAAAAAAAAATACATTACCAACATATCATTTAATATATCTAACGTCGTAGACTCCACCAAAACCTATTTATAAAGCAATAGAAGTACCGGTGATACAATGTATAATTATGCACGACTGGCACTCGTGAAAAATCATGGGATATGAATTTTTTTTTTTTCAAATTTTTTTTTAATAACTTATTGAAGTTTACAGACGTCATTGTAATATTTAATCACTAAAGAAGATAAAATTAACAAATCCTAAATAAAAAAAAAATAAAAAAACACAGAAAATAAAAAAAGGTCTCAGTCGCATCTGGTAATCGAACCCCGGGCCTCTGTCTTACCAAGACAAGCGCTCTACCGACTGAGCTAATGAGACCAGTTCACTTCACTATTACGTTTATCCCAAATCAATTACCATATCTTTTAAAAATAAGCATCGATAGAGAAAAATATATTTATGTAAGCATGAAATTTTACAACCAATCAGTTTTTGACGAACCACTGCGCACGTGGCCTGTCTTTCAAAGTCTGAAAGTTATCGATTCAAGTTTATTTGAAAAATAAACACAATGTAGGTCCAGGAAAATCATTTTTTTGAGATTCTTGCTTGTGTAGTGGTCCACACCGATAGTGGTTTAAATTTGTTGGAAATATTTTGTAACACCCGCACGCAGTCTTCCCTTACTTCGCAGAAGTCCTGCGATATAGTATATAACTACGCAAGCTAGAATCTCTTAAAAATAATTCTAATGTATTTACATAATTATAAAGAGTTATCTGAAGAATGGCTGCTCTTTAATTTCTACGATTAGAGATAACTTCAATTGATTAATCTACGTTGTCACGCAATTACAATCAAAATTGTAGTATTTTATGAAAATCTAGTAGTTACTGCCTGGTTTTGTTAAGAGTTCCAACTTTTTCTCCGATATTACTTTTAAGAAACTAAAATTTTGTAACAAAATAAATACTTTTTAAAAATTTATTTTATTTAATTTTAATTAATTTTGTTTATTTAATGTAAATTAAATTTACTTGAACGATTGGAAATTAATAAACGAACGAATGATCCTGATACAAGATTAATTAATAAATTAAGAAAAATTATTTATTCACCACTTCTCAGTATGTTCACAATACCAAAACAATACAACACATTTAAATAAATCAATTAAGAAAAAAATGTCATTTAAATACGGGGAAACACACATTATAAATGTAGAAACTTCACAGAATGGATAATTTTGATTATTTTTTAACTGAATTGGTTTTACCGATAATAATTATTTTTAACACCCGTCCAAATTAGAATTGGGTGGGAGTAAATAAAATCATTTGAATATGTCGTCGCAATGTGGATTAATTGCAGTTTGAAAATGGCCTTGAACGCCGAAACAGCTGTCACAATAATGAAAGCTGAAATACTTGCATAAATTAATAATAACATTATTAAATTTGATTAACATTAAATAAAAGATACCCACTTCCAAAACATATTTTTAATTTTGTTTTTTTTTAGAATAACTTGTTGAAGCTTATAAATCTCATTGTAATATATTTTTATTCACTGAAGACAATACAACAACTCTAGAAAGAAACATCAAACCGAAAGGATACAGAAAAGCAAAAGATAACGGTAGCAGCTGGGACTCGAACCCAGGACCTCGTGGTCTATCCGGAACTGTTTCATTCTAGAGTTGTTGACATTGTCTTTAATGATTAAAGATATAGGTAATTCTTGATTTAAGAGTTCTGGTGCTACGAAATTTACACAATGATTTCGACCCAGATTTTAATGTCAACAATTTCTGTAAACGACATACGAAACTATTTGCGAATCAAAACGTCATATTTTTATGTATAAAAATGAATGTTTGTCTGTCTGTGTATAGCTTTAATGTTTTAAAATTAGTATGATAAACAAAACCCGCCATGTTTTATTGAGGTTAGCCCATAGATATACCGCTCTAGTAAGCCATAAATTATGGTACATATACAAAAGAAGAAGGTTTGTTTGGGTAGAATACTTTAAAAAAAATTAGAACACACGTAGGTACCTACTTAAGAACTTAATATTTTTGAAATGAAATAAAATTTTAAAATTAATGTTTTTTTGTTTCATTGTTTAGAGGTAGTAGATCGCTTTCAAGTCAATTATGGCACCCAAATGACAAACAATAAATCATAACTTCATAACTTATCTTACTCATCTAGTTGTCAATATAATATTTTTGAAAAATGATCAATCCAATATTTAGAAAAATAATTTAAATTAATAAATTACTCTATTGAGAGACAAAATTATTTCATGGAAAACTTTAAAGCGAAATGAATAGGAAAATTACATCAATATACACATATAAATTAATGCAAAATCAAGGACGAAGTCGGGTAGTATAACGTAGTTGAATTACAATGTTAACCTACGTTTCTTTAAATAAATATGGACATTGGTTTTATCATACCTTTAGATGATATTATAACATGTAATCATGTATGTAAACATGTATTTATTTATCAATCATGTAAACATACTTATAATAATAATAATTCTTTATTCCAGAAGGTGTGCAGGGGTAGTGCAATGCAATACGTTCCATAAGTGTACATAATACAAACAAATAAATAACAATAGGTACGTAAAATAAGACTACGAAAAAAAGAAGAAAACTACAGAAAAAGATTACTTAGCAAAATATGCAAAATAAGTTCATTCGCTAAGAGAGAAAAAAAATGAACGAGTCTTATATGCAACCGTGGCAGTAATGATGGTATTCTTGGATCGGCGTACTCTGCACCATAGACTTCCCATGAGGTAGCGAAGAAGTGACCTGAAAGAATGCACTCGTTCTTCCAGGAAAATTTCTGTAGCGATGCAGTATCTTGGTAGGCGGAATAATTGGCGATATGGATTTTTTTCGATAACAGTTATAAGCACCAATACAATGCAAAGGCGATAAAAATTCCAAAAATGCAGTTATCATAATTATATAACATAAAGGTAAAACAAAAATAGTTGTAAAAGGGTTATAAGTAGGAACATTATATTTAGTTCGTGCTTATAATTATTGTAGGTCATCTGGAAAATATATACATTTCCAGCGAGGCAGTTAATTGACCTAGTAAGCCTTCCCAGAGGCATCACCACTGGTAAGTTAGTTCAGCACCAGGGAAGAAACAGGAGTCTGTGTTGGCGGCCTCGCGTGAAATTATCAGGGACATAAAATCCTATTTCAGCCAGGATGTTATTGTAGGTGACTTTTATCTTTTCCCATTGGGATGCAGTGTAATGCACCCACAATTCTGAGGTATACAGAGATGTGCGGAATGTCTTGAAGAGTATTCTTTAATGCCATTCTTACTTCCAATTTAATACCTTACCCATGCGCCCACATGACGCTATCTGAACTTATGAGTAGACGTTGAAAATACTACTAACGGTATTGCGAGAACCGCCGTAAAATAACGAATCGAACATTCAAAACCTTCAATTAATCGGTTTTGTTTGAATCGGGTAACACGCTAGAGCCAGTGGCGTACCGTGGTAGTTTTTTTTGTAGTGTTTACAATGTATTTTGGCAAATATTGGATTTTTGGAACCGATATTCAGAACGCATTTTCCTAGAAGTTTAATTTCTATTAGTAACAGTGTTTGTAACAACAGTATTTATACAGCTGGTCTACATTGGGATCGAAACTTCTCACTTTTACTGCAAATATGTTGCAAATATATTAACATTGTGTCAATCATGCCACATTACGTCTAAAGGGGATCGAACTGACAATCCCAGCTTAGGTATGGGGGTTCCATCGAAGCCAGAGTAAAGTTAGCCTCTCAGAAGCTGGGACCACTGTGGGTACACATCTGTTGACCCTGTACAATTCGGAAACGCTTCCACCCTAGAATTTGACAGCCATCTCTGGTCGGGCCTCAAAATATCTGAAAAAACCCTTAATTCTGTGCAGAAATGGGCAGTCCGTTTGATGGATTCCCATATCTAAACTAACAGGTTGCAATCTTCAGAGCACAGATGTCAGGTGGGAATGCTGTCCTTGTTCTACTAGTATTTCAATGGAAGATGCTCTGAGGAACTAGCGTTTTTGATCTCCTCGGCACCGGCGCACAGTCTGTAAACACGCAAAACGCGCGCCCAACATTTGTACACAGATGACATTTGTCACATGAGAACGAGTCGCTTCTACTACTCGTTCTTGTGTTGAACAGCTCGGCTGTGGAATGATTTGCCGATCTTTGTGTTTCTTCCTTACAACATGGGTCTCTTCAAGACCCATGTCCACTCCTTCCTATCCTCCAAAAGACACTCCACACAGCATCCCCAAATATGATATAGGCCCTAAGGGAAATTATTTCCCCCAGGGCCTACTGTGTAGGGTAAATGTAAAAAAAAAAAATCGTATTGAAACTTAAATATTTTCATTTTTTTCCATTTGATAACGTGGCAATAAGAAACAGCAAAAAGGTCACACAAATATTTTTACTGATTGGAATTAGATTTTACGCTTTTAATTTGCAAGAATCAATAATAGGGATATATTAATATGGTACCGAACTGTTCGGATATATGCAAAGATTTAGTTTTTATCGATTTTTCTTTGAACCGAGAGGTGAAAAGCACTCACTGCACGCCACTGCGCTCCACGCAATTACCATCTATTAAGAGCTCGTTCGAAGTGCCCGTTACTGCACCTTGCGTTGTCACTTGTACTGATGAGAACCACTGCGCGGTCTCAGCCGAAACTGGTTTGTTATGGCAATATCCTTGACACCATCACGGGCCCGACAATTCGCTCAGTCGAACTGTGTCGAGACGCACCGCGCACTTGTCGATGCCAGTTTTTTCAGCCCCAAGTGTCAAATAACCTGCTTAGAAAACCGGCTGCAACTAAATGCATAGTGGTGCATTCCATCATAGAGCAATCTAAACGTAAACTTCACCACGTATTGAAAGATATCCATATTTCTCTTACTGCGTGCAGGGTGTGTCATAAGCTATGGATCAAACGAAATAGAGTGGTAGGGGAATCAATTTATAATATCATCGACTGAAATTCCACCAACAGCACGTCAATCGCACTTCAATATAATGCCTAAATCATTAATAATTGTTGGCATTTTTAAATAAAAAATCGCATTGTCGAATTTTTTTGTTGATATTGTAACTATGACTTTTCGAAAAAAAAACGATGACAACACTAGCGCAAAATGTCAATATAATGTATATTGAGGTTATAGTAAACTCTAAAGCAATACTACTTTACATTCATAAATACAAAAAACAAGAAATGACAATAATCACACATATTAGAAACAGAAAGAGTCAAAAACACATACAGCAAGAAACCACAAACAAAACGTTTGGACAAAAAAAACTTCTTATGCTATGGCACTAAGCTCTCCATCAAAATCCCACTATCCTTCAAACAACTATAATAAATTTAAAAATCAAATAAAACACTGGATACGTTACATAGGGAGATCTGAAATAGAAAATATATTAACACCAAATACAGACTAACACAGAAAACACTCAACTGCACTTAAAACACCTCACATTAAAATTGTTTTGATTTTTTTCATCAGGCACATCAATTTAATAAAATGTAATTTAATATTTTGTAAATGAAATCCTCAGCACGGGAAATCCCAGTAAGTATATCATTATTTGTTATTTTGTTATTAAAAAAAAGCGAAGATAATAAAACTTTATTATTATAGTTTTTTTTATTTTTTTTTTTATTGTATAATATTAATTATATACAGTGGGAACTTATACCCGCTAAGCCACTGCAAGTAGCTTGTCAGCAGGAGTTTATTTCAACAATATAATATAATACAACAATAAATTACAATCATCATACAAATGGGCAAAAATTATTATATTTAGGCGCATGCATCTTGTCCTGTACATAAGTTGAGAAAAAAAAAATTAAAGAGAAAAAATAATGGTAAAAGCATTACAGATTTGTTATTGAGATACTAGAGTCCAATCTTATAACACCGATTTAAATAATATTATAAAAATGTCAATATCATAAAAATATCAAAATTATAAAAGTACCAATATTATAAAAGTATCAATATTATAAAAATATCAATATTATAAAAACATCAATACTTTTAAAAATATCAACATTATAAAAAACATTCATATTACAAAAATATAACTATTACGTAAATATCAGAAATATCAAAGTATCTGTAAGTATTAAATAGATTAAGAAATAAAAATTTAAAAGATATATACATAAAACAGCAGTACAGGTTGGTTACAATGAGGATAGACTTAATTATAATAGTAACACCGTAACAGTAAGTACACCAGATATCTAGGAGCCATACAACCAAGGAGACCGTCATATTTGTTACCATCAATACACAAGGTTACTTTCCAAAAGCCAACACTTTAACATCAGTGAGAATTTCATCATAGGACAATTGTTTTTAAATTTGTACGGCAATTTGTTAAATATAAATGGTACAATGTATTCAAGGGTTCGTTGACCATATTTATTTTGAAATATTGGCACTATCATTCCTATATTTTGTGTGAAACGTATTGTGTACATGATCCACCACTGCCTTATACGGACTTTCAGATATACGTTGCAGTAGAATTTTATGCCACAAAATACCACGAACAGGTAATACATTAATTGATTTGTACATGATATCAATGTCTCGCCTTTGGTTAAAAACTGTTTTACTTACTAACAATTTTACCATGGCGTTTTGAATCAGCTGTAAATGTTTTATGTTGGTCTTACAGGAGTGTCCCCAAGAAGTTATAACATACCTTATAGTCGATTCTGCTAGAGACAAATAAATTAGTTTCATAGTTTTTATAGGCACTTATAATTTTATCTTGTGGAGTCTTCCTACAATGGCTCGAAGTCGCTTACAGAGGTTGGAAATTTGTACGTCCCATTTCATATTACAATCCACCGTAACACCTAGATACACGTACTGGTTGACTAATTCGATACTTGTACACGCGCAGGGCTGTTTGGTATTATTGTGAATGCAATTAAATGAATGGGATATGATTACAGGTGTCTCGCTGTACCTTGCATGCGGGGATCTTATATGCATCAATTTCGTTTTTTTAGCATTGATTATTAGACCAGAGTCGTGTGACCATTTTAATAAAGAAATAAAGTCTACCTGTAATAATTTTATTGCAGTATCCAAATTTTCATGGGATATTATAAGTGCTGTATCATCAGCATATACATAATGTTTAACAAACGAGAATATTTTGTTCATAAGTGATACAAAGATAATATAGAGCGTTGGACCTAAAATTGACCCTTGTGGAACTCCTGTTTTGACATTTCTTCTTTTACTAAACTTGTCTGATATTTTTACCTGGATTTGGCGGTTGGTTAGGAAGTTTTTGAATAGTTTGAGAAAGTTTCCTCTTACCCCTATTGCCTCCAAAATATTTAACAATTTCATTGGGTCTATAGTATCAAATGCCTTTGAATTGTCTATAAACAGTACCAAAACATGTCTTTTATTATTCAGTTCATTATTTATATAGTTAGAGAAATCCTGAAGTAACATTTCAGTACTTTTTTTTTTGAAAACCAAATTGATTAGGATCTATTAAAGAAAAGCACTCCAAGTATTTGGTTAGTTTTAAAGATATGTATTTTTCAAGAATCTTTTCTAGAGCGGGTAATATACTATATTAACAGTTATAATTGTAACAGATCGATAAAAACTTTTCAACGCTGTTTCTATTAAGTTTTGGCTGCACGACGATGCTATTAAGAGGTGACTGAAGGGGAACAACTGTATTTCAAAATGAAAGATTATGAACTGGGTACAATTACGATTTGACGTCCTTCTACACTTCCATAATGGCGATAAACGTCGGTAATTCGCCAGCGACTCGTTTGCTACGGCTGCTGCAGGTTGGCGTTTGGAAAGCTGCCGAGGCCGTGTCCTCGCTCTCTACCTTTTTCTAAGCAGTTTTATACTGCATTATTTTTTTCCGCTGAATTTGCGGTCAAATTTTTTACCCAGCCGTCGATTGAAATGTTTCACGTTTTCAAATTCGTCCTTTTAGCCCGGTGCTTCTTAATTTGTGGAACGCCAACGCGCCATATGGCAGAACCACATTATTCTATTAAACGCGGAGAATAAATAATATATACATGTATATGCCCCTTAACAAGCAAGGGGAAGAAAAAATAAGAGGGGCGGGGCTGAGCTAGGCGTGCCGCCAGGCATACGCATTCAAATTTCATTTAATTAATTTGTGATGTTTCACAAGTAATTCATTCAAAATAATTTATAGTGCATTTGCGCACGTTCCAGAGTGGCAGATACTCTCAGTATCGCCCTGGTGAAAGTCCACCGTTCAGAATTTAAACGTGGCTTGAAATGGCTTTAGCTGTGTTTGATAACCAGATCTCAATAGGCACGTATTTCCCCACCTTCCTGTCTCTCCCTCCTCCTTTCCTCTTCACTACCTTCAGCTTCACAACATTCCCCTATTGGGGATGCCATAGTCCCCCTGCTCCAGACGGTTGGGAACAGTTGGGATTCTTTGTTCTTTACTCCGTATTCTTGGTGGTGTATTCACATAAAAATAAAAATAAATTAAAAAGATTCAGCTTGTTTACATAAACCGATTATTTTGTTCAAATAGTTAGTGTCTTTTTACAAATGCTCTGTAATTTGCTAACCACAGTCAAAAACACGCGAAATAAATGTGTACGGCAGCTAATTGGTGCCAAAATGAGTGTCACGTGACCTTTGCATCTACTCGTCGAAGTCCTCCATTAATTCTGACGTCAGTGGGTGAACGCCAACTCGCACTACAGCGCCGATTCGAAATGGTCAGGTTCTCAAAGAATGTTGAGCCTTAAAGTATCTTTGGACAATACTCAAATAAACGTTATTCGATTGGCAAATGAATATTACTACTTTGTAGACATTCTCGCTCCTCGTTTGATACACGCGCGCCAACTAAATACAAAAAAAAAAAATACCTGTCACCGATTTCAGAGTTTGCCGCCATTGCCCATATGTCTATTAAAATAATATTTTTTGTTTAATAAATACTTAAATTCTACCCGATAAACACCATAAGAGTTTGGAAAATTTAAAAATGTTTTCGTATTCTTTTACGTAATTTTTTTTTAAATACATTGAAATCATTTTTCTAAATATGTGAAGCCATTCTGGGGAAACTAGTTATGATGTATACCTACAAATATTTTTTATAAATATACTAGCTAATGTGTACCCGTCCTTGCTCGGGTTTATATAAGTTATGATGTTGTGAATTCTTGCTCGTCATTAGGGTGCCATAATTGATTTGAGAGCGAAAGTAACTATCTCCAAATAAAGAAACATTCATTTGAATATTTTACTTCATTCCAAACGTTTATTTTTTCAAAATGTATGTAAATCATAAAGTTCTTAAGTAGGTACCTAATCGTGTTTTCCATTTTGAGAATATTCTAGCCAAAAAAACCTTCTTCTTTTGTATATGCAATCTGTGGCTAACCAGAGTGTTATATCTATGGGCTAACCTAAATAAAACATGGCGGGTTCAATGTTTTTCACACTAATTTTAAAACGTTATAGCAACAGTTTTACATATTGGATTTCATTTAAACTACTCTCTAAACTGTGCTATTTTCAGCGAAACCGGTCTAGTAATTTTCGAGAAAATCGAGGACAAACAATCAAACAAACAAACATACATTAATTTACATATATATATAGACCTATCTTACCAAAACAAAATTTTGCCGAAAACAAGTGGGTAATTACGAAATTACACTCATCTGGCGCACGGCGAAGTACACGCGGCAAACGCTCCGGTTTCTAGCGAAAATCGTATGGGTTCAAATCGGCTTAAAATGATGGAATATCACTGCCTAATGTCTGTGAACGTTGTTTAGGATGTCTTACGTCAGTGCGTCATAATCCAGGCACCAGAATGAACTGACATAGGTGGGAGTCGGTGAATTTAGCGATTCGAGTTCGATGTATGGGAGGTGGCATTACCATTACGGCCATCGCCTTGTAGGGCGATATGGTTCTCTCGTGGGCCGCTGTCAAAATGCCTACACATTGGAGTGGGCAGAAAGATTCGTTTGAATCCGAGGTGTACAAAACTTGAACCCAAAGAGGACCTTCAATATTCATAATAGTGATCACGGAATTTATTGAAAAGAATCTGTCTTTGATTTTTCGGAGTTCAGTTGGAGATTTATTTATTTATTGATACTAAGACGGTTTGCATAGCTCCAGTGAGCACTCAATCATTGTGCTATCTACCATTTTACCCTATTCCTTTGACAGTAACCCGGTCACCAGGGTTGTCATTGAATATTCGGCTATGTGTCTTGGTTCCACAATATGTCTTCCCAGGTAGCTGAGCCTTCTTCCCATCAAGGCGGGACATTGGCACCATAAGTGAATTGGAGTATCTTCATCCTCTTCACATTTCCTGCATCTATTGGTGTTTTCCACTCCCAAGAGCTGCATGTGTCTCCTGAGGTAGCAATGTCCCCCAGTTCCCTCAATGAGTTTCTGTCTATATTGAGTAGTTGCCTGGTTCATCTGAGGTTAGGTCCGTTTATGAGTACTTTAGATTGTCTCATTCTGGGTGCCCAATCAGTTAGAGATTAAAAAGGATATTTAAAAATTTCCTCGTCTTTAAATCCTCTGTTGGTCTTTTCCATAATTATTAAATATTTTTCCCTAAATCTAGAGGAATTTCGTCATATTACAGCAACAGAGATTAGCGACCTAGCAACTACAAATTCTGATTACAAAAACAGATATCAATTTTATATCCTGCATTATGGGTCACTATACAGAAGCTGTTGATTGCTTTCTCATCTTCCTATTTAGTAGAACGTGGATTCAGTGCAGTTATCACGAAAAAAAGCAACCGACTGCACATTAGTTCTCGTAGAGACTTACGAATGTTACAAACAAACATCGAGCCAAACATAAATATTCTCATATCATCCCACCATGTTCATCCATCTCATTGAAAATAGTGTTTTTTCTATTGTAAAATAAAAGTTTAAATTTCAATAAATACTAGTACATATTTAAAAATGTTTTATTTTTTATTATTTTTAGGTCACCATTCACAGTGGCGTGCATTGCTGTGTGACCAAAAGCTGAGCTTAATTTTTCATGGAATAGGTTTTTGAAAATGCGTACATTATTATCATCTTCTTCTGATTTTTGTGGCCAACTGAATAAATGGGCGTACAAGTTTCTTACCGAATTAAGAAATATATCGTATTTTTCTACTATCGTTTAATTTATTCATTTGGTTCGTTTTTCTTGGTGTAGGCATAGCTTTTCAGCCTTTATGGACTGCACGCCACTGCCATTCTTATAGTTATAGTTTATTTTTTAATATTGTTTGTTTGCTGTCTATGCAACATTTTACTTCACTAATTTACATCGCTCTTGAGATTATTTTTCACAAAAACGGCGCTATACAAATCATCCAAATATTATTATTATTATTCAATTTTTAATTATTAATTAATTTTTTTGAGATTTAAAAATGTCATTTTAATATTTAATCATTGTAGAAAATAATATTAACATAACCTAAATGAAACATGAAAACGGAAAACACGACAGAAAATAAAAATATTTCAGTCGCACCTGGGACTCGAACCCAGGGCCTCTGCCTATCCGGGGCAACCGCTTAACCAACTTAGATAAAGAGACCAGTTCAATTTATGTCATCTTCATCGAAATCATACCTCAAATTCAAGATTTGTCAATATTGTTCTCCATTTTTAATCCCATATTATTGGCAGCTATCTTTTATAATGATTACAAAGTTCTTAATGAAAACAATTGCCAACTAGACAGTGTCTCGGATTGATATCCGATTTTTTATTTATATGAGACTTCGATTGACTTTTTATAAAAGTCTAAAGAATGTATTCAATTATTAATTATTTTTATTGAGATTTAAAAACCTCATTTTAATATTTAATAATTGTAGGTACTCGAAAATCTTTTTCATTTTCATTATTATTATTACTACATGATCGCGTGCGTTTCACCTTTCATATATTTTTTTTCCATGCATTTGTGACATGGTCCTTCGAGCCGGATTTAAACGAGCGATCTATGGATATATAGAGTTATTTCACTTGGGGGTTCATCGTCAGGTTTTTTACATGAGAAGGGGTCATGAATACAATAAGTTTGTGAACCACTGATCTAGAATAAAGCGTTGAACTAGCCGAAAGCAGGCCATACATTCTTCAACTCGTATTATACAATAATTACAATATATACTCAACGGTAAGTTACAAAGGGTACAGTTATAATACTTGCCGAGGCGAAAATAATAGCGGCACCAAGTTGGCAGCTTTGTTTCGTGTGTTGTTGAAAGTAAACACCTAATACCTGTCTTATACCTACTTAATCTCGCATCTACCCGTAGCATCTATTACAGCAACTGCTCTGGTCACGATCTATTTTACTTCGTTTTTATTCCGAATTAAATTACCGATAGTATAAAGCAGTGGCGTTTATGGGCCTGTCCCAATGGGAGTTTTTTTTGTTTTTTTTTTTATTTATTCAAAGAGAAAATACAGATGCAGATAATAATAACAGATCAATATACAATATCTTTAGAACTCGCCTGCATCCTAACTATTTCTCACTGATTAATATGATACATATAAATAAACATTAAAAATAATATTTAAACAGGAATTTAATTAAAATTGTGTTACACAGAAAAAAAAATTTAAAAGTTCACATTGTCTAAATAAAGTAACACGAGGTAAAAAGAACTTTACAAATAATTTTTACAAGAATGTAAAGGGTAAAAATAATGATTAAATTAAAAATATTGTTATACAAATAAATAATAAAAAGTACACAATGTGTAAACACTGTACGTTGAAGTATGTTTGTTTAATATTCTTGTATGAAAACAGCTTTCAATTCTCTTTTAAAAGCACTACATATATCAAAGAATATATCGGAATCCATCAGAGTTTGATTTTGATTGAATAACTTGCGTCTTTTTCTGATTGGATCCCTGACACCAGCATTTGTGCGCGTCCGGCTAATGTGGAATAAGTGGTTAGACCTGGTTGTTCTGGATGGTATTTTGAAGTTTATTAGTTGTAGGTAGGACAGTTGATAATGTTATTCCACACTTTATATAGGGTAATAATTCAAGGTATTTTCGCCGGTTAGTGAGGGTGGAGACATTATAGATAGAGAGCATATGTACGTATCCCCGTTTAGATGCACTCATTCTGAAATTAAGAGGAACGGCTGCGCGGCCTGTTTCATACGAAACTTAATTTTTGATTTGAGGCCAAAATAATCACCTAATGGTCTTTTTTTTCATCAAAAAGTATAGTATACGGACGAGAAATAATTTATTTATTTTTGATTTACATTAAAAGAATTGATTTTTCGCGATTTTAGGGGCACCTTTGACAATTATTTGTTGGCTAACAACAACAGTGATATAAAAAAAAGTTTTACCCCATCTACTTTGAAAATATAATGAAATATTAAATAAAAATTTTTTTTAAATATATTAAAATAAGCATTATGGTGGACTTTAAATTAAATTAAAAACGACAAATTTACGTTGTAACAAAAATATCCCGTACATAATTTAAAATTTCGATACGAAAAAACTTTCTTTTTTAATGTTTTGTTTTTATATTTTTTATTTACGTAATCATATTTACATATTCAATATGATTACGTCATGTCATTCTGTTTAGGTGAGTATTTTGGGCTCAAATCCAAAATTAAGTTATATATGCAACAGGCAGCGCAGCCGTTCCTCTTAATACGGACGGGTAGATTTTTTAGTAGGGAATTTGAATAGGCGGTGTTTATGGTAAAGTGTGGTCAAATTATAATACAAGTTTGTTTTATTTTCTTATCTTCGTAAACGCGCTTTACAGAAAGCCGCCACTGGCATAAAGTTATTTAATTCACAGTCTGCTGAATGGTCTGCTCTCATAATATTAATTATGTACGGATAACGTTATGTTGAAATCATTAATATAATTACTCGATTAAAGAACTAAATTTAGCAAAACTACCAGATCGGAGAATTATTGACTTTTTTTTTTCAAAAATTCCCGATAAACTACTTTTTTGTAGTTTGTTATTTAAAACATAAAATTTACAGACAACATTACAAAATATGTAAAATAAAAACATTAAAAAAAAACAATATATAAAATAAAAACATAAAAACCATATGTAACAAGCTTAAAACATAAATATTTATAAAGAATATTATTCTAAAATATTTCTGAAAAAATATATTTAAAAAATGAATAAAATAAAAGCATAAACGAAAGCAATAAATCATAAATAAAATAATATTTCCTTATTTCTAATACAAATAGCTTCTTTCAGCTAACCAAGTTTTCAATGTGTTTATTAATGGTTTAGTTTTAATACAGTTTTATTTTTATTTCAGCGGGTAACACATTTATACAACTAGGAATCATGTCCATATTTGTTTGTATGTTTATGAACCATTAATCCTTCATTAAAATTGAGACGTGTATTGTAATTGTGCTCTAGTCTATTTCGATATTTATGTTCAAATTTGTAAATGGTAGTATAGACAGCCCTTAATTAACCTCATTCAATATCATATACCTAAGAGAGCTGCTCGTTGCAAAATCATGTTTAAATGTAACAACACCAGGACTGAGCATTACAAACACTCGCTTGTACCTAGATTACATGAAGTTAGTAATAGATACGGTGACGGATCTATTTAACTGCACGGAAGGTATGATAGTACAAGAAGGCTGTACTATCATATCTTTTCAATCAATATTAATTTAACCTAAGTTTACTATATATTTTATATGTACGCAAATTTCTTACTTTTAGATCTGTCATAATCCGGGTCTTCCGTGGCCAACAGGGTGGATTAATCCCGGTATCCTTGCGGACTTAAATACTCTCGGATTTTCGGCGTCTTTTGCGCAAATCGTCCCGTACAATCCCAATTCGTTTTGGAGAGCCCACATGGCCACCGAGGACGGCCTCAAGAGTCATCGCCAGTCATCCAATCCCACGCTGCCAGATTCCAAGGATCTAGCCGACCAAGGGAACTTTCGTCGCTATCTTGCGATGTGTCCACATGGCCAAACTTAAAAGAGTTTAGATCAGTTAGTTTTCATTTCAAAAAGATCCACAGGTATGAGATTTTCTGCATTACATATTATTTTTTATAATTCAGTATATTTACTTCATTTAACAAGTTAAATCTCTGATTTATTAAACTACCCCCGTGTAATTATGATGGAGAACAGTGCCTCGGCTTTGAGCGAGGATCATAGTTCTACCCTGAACTGAAGGCATCACCTTTGACGTGAAGAGGTGATGTCACTTTTAAACAAGCCTTCAGCGTCATTAAATCTAAATCTCACTCTTTTCCTACCTGCCATTAGGTCATCTAACTTAAACGCCGTTTTTTTATTTATTATGATTTAAACGCCCAGAGGGCTTTGACATACAAATACATAATTTTTAAATCACGTAAATTATTATTTTTTTTTTTTAAATAGAAAACACGCACAAAAGTTAATTACACTTGAAATAAGAAAAAAGAAAAAACTGCACCAAAGCCAAAAATACACAGGAATAAATAAAGGAACGGAAAATAATAAAAAAATACAATATCCACAAAGTCAATATTAACATGAATAACAAACAAGTAAATAATGTAAAAAGTATAACAAT
Source organism: Halesus radiatus (assembly GCA_022606495.2). Lineage (NCBI taxonomy): Eukaryota > Metazoa > Arthropoda > Insecta > Trichoptera > Limnephilidae > Halesus > Halesus radiatus. The sequence continues at coordinate 94,001 of JAHDVE020002059.1, forward strand.
AATTTATAAACTAGGTAGAAATAATTCGTTCCTACTTTTTTTGAAATTTTCCAAATTTAAATTATTGTCAAGTACATCCATTATATTTAAGTATTTGTTACCAGGACTGTGTAAGCGTTGAATTGGGGAATGCAAACTATAGTTGGAACGGGATATACATATGTAAATGTTAATGTTTGTCTTGTAGTTCGTTTAGTTATGTATAGGTTGATTAAATGCAGGAGTTCAGAACAATCGAATTTACAAATTAATAATTTTAATAAAAAATCTGTTTTCTAAAGTTGGAATATTTAAAATATGCATTAACAATGAGTAATGTATGTGCTCTAAAGGTATGTTAACTTCAAAAATGATGAAACGTTAAAATTTTCTTTAAATTCTTTGTACATTATGAATATGCATTTTGTAGAAGCGCGAGCAATATCTAGCGGCCACATTTAGTAGTTACTTTTTAAAAAAATTATTTGTACGATATTATTATGATTGTATTTAATTGTGATATGAAATTATTGTTTATGGTATATTTTTACCGTTGATATTAAATAAATGAATTAGAGGGAAGAGCTGAATTATTATTTGTTTAATGGTAATTCTATTTCTTAACTCCTACAACATCAGTCTCTTCAAAACCCATGTTCACTCCTTCCTCTCCTCAAAAAGAGCCTTCGCATAGCATCCTCAAAGATGACGAACTGATTTTAAAGGAATAATATCGACTCTAGAGATTGTTATTGGACTACTGTCAATTGAGTGCTGTCTTATGGGTGATGCACTACACATAAATTCAGTTGTGCTTCCATTCAGCTTAAGTCTATTTTCATACATTCAGTTTTGCTTGCATTCAGCTTAAGCCTATTTTTATACATTCATTTTTGCTTGCATTCAGCGTAAGCCTATTTTTATACATCAAGTTTTGCTTGCATTCAGCTTATGCCAAATTTTAAAGATCCAGTTTTGTTTGGATTCAGCTTAAGCTTATTTTTATACATCCAGTTTTGCTTGCATTCAGCTTCAGCTTATTTTTATATATCCAGTTTTGCTTGCATTCAGCTTAAGCTTATTTTTATACATCCAGTTTGACACCTCATCGATACAGTACTAGCCTAACGATCTATCACCAAGTTCACTGCAACTACCAAGTACCATCCACAGCCAAGTATAACTACTAGCTACTCTCTGTACTAATACAGACCTAGGTAGAATGCCATCTGATACAATGGTCCGGACAGAATAACTCCACTAATTGCCTAAACAGTTATCTTGGCTTAGAAGCAAGGTGATTGTTTATTATTTCTTTGTTACAAAAAACTTGTATCCATACTCTTTCGGAAAAAATATTGTTTAGTCTAAATAGGATTGTATAATTTAAAAAAATGTATGTACACTTTTATTTTTAAAATATGCGACAAACACAGAGCGATTTCGCCGCTGCTGTTTTTACGTGGCGAGAGGTAGCTACGTCTTCTAATCGCCAGTAGAGAGTTACACAGAGCTTCTGGAATATATATGGGACTGCAGTATGAAATAGCGAAGGAACTGTCAAAAAAAATTTCGTCCGAACTTCGTTCCGTATCTTTGAAACGACTGATTCGTTCTGAATGAACAACTTAGAAAGGCCTCCCGTCAAAAGAAATTGGTTCGCGACTGGATTAGTCCAATAAAAAAATACAAAAACAGTAAAAACACAACGTTAACAATAATCATAACAAAACCAAAATGTCAGCTGTTGATGTCAAACTTCCATCCATGATACATCGCCTAGTTAATGTCCCAATGTCTAACAATATTTTTCTTTCTGATCTTTCAATAATAAAACAAATAGCTGTAAATAACGGATATGAGCCAATTTTAACTGATAAGATTTTAAATTTTAAAAAATTTCAAAAGATAATTCTCCAAAAATCTCCCTTCTAATATTAAACCCGCTTTTTATACAAGAAATAATATTGGAAATTTTTTGAAGAACACTGAAGATAAAGACCATAAATTGATTCACTCCGGTATATATATACAAACTAAAATGTAACGAACGTTCCTCATTTTATATCGGAAAAACAAGCCGTAATTCAGACACTAGAATCAAAGAACATGTAAGATGTCTTAAAAATAATAATTTTTCCGAATTATTCAAGCAATTTATTTCAAGTCAAATTATTTCAAGCAATCATAGTTTTGATAAATATACAGGGATCAATATTATTTACATTAATTGTAAAGGGAAAGGCTTAGATAATTTAGAAGCCTTGGAAATTATGAAATAATAATAACGAGTCTATTATTAACAATAAAAAAAACCCTATCTTACAGCCCCAATTCAAATATGTTTCCTTTCACCCCTCCCTCAATCTCTATCTCTTCCCCCACTCTTTACTAATCCCTAGTTACGTCCCCACCTAATGTGTATGTTCTGCCATCATTTTGTAATATTTTTCAGTATGTATTTTGTCTTGATGATGAAACGGTTATTCTGAAACCGGTCGGCGTTAAAAATAAAAGTGGTTAACGCAAGATTGTTTCATTTAATTAAAATGATATTTAATATGCTGGCCCATCAAAATCAAATTCATTAGTGTGTACATATTCCAAAACATGTAAAAACACTGCGTACACAATAAACCTCCTTGAACTGAATTAAAGGAGTAAACACACCTCACGCTAACGAATGTTTTTAAGCGGTCCAAACGATCTTTTGGCTGTCGAAGGCTTTTGACACATCCTGCTTGCCGATTGCCAAACCGTAGAATAGGTGGGAGTGGGAGGGTGGGCGGTGCACTTATTTTCCTTCCTCGAATAATAATAATAAGAGTTCATTTCTATAGCGTAGTTTTGTGAAGGTTCAGCTCAAGTGTGCTTTACACTAACTAACCTAACCTAATATAATAAAATAAAAATAAAAACAGATATGTTACATATATGCAAATTAAAGCTACGATTTAAAATATTCATGAGCAGCAGACTCACTCACATTAAGAGGAACGGCTGCGCTGCCTGTTTCATACAAAACTTAATTTTGGATTTGAGGCCAAAATACCCATCCAAATTGAATGATATATATTATTTTTAATGACAGGTTTAGTACATATGTAATGCGGATGAGAAGTATCTTATTTATTTTTGCTTTAAATTATGAAGTATGTGCCATAAAAAATAATCAATTTTCATAATTTTAGAGGCAACTTAGAAAAATAATTTCCGGGTTTATTGCATTTTTTTTAATATATCGCATTTTCTATGTAAACATGATTACGTAAATGAAAATATAAAAACAAAACTTAAAAAAAAAAAATGTTTTTTCGGGTCGATATTTTAAATTATGTACGGAAAATTTGTGTGCTCCAACGTAAATTGGTCGTTTCTAATTTAATTTAAAATCCACCATAATGCTTATTTTAACATTAAAAAAAAAAATTAAACGGGTAAATTTTTTTTTTTTAAATCCCCGTTATCCCCCAAATAATTGTTAAAGGTGCCTCTAAAATCGTGAAAAATCAATTCCTTTAATGGCCTATATTTCATGATGTAAAACAAAAATAAATAAATTACTTCTCATCCGTACTAGATATTTACTATACTTTTTGATGAAAAAAAACGCTAGCTTTACGTGAGTATTTTGGCCCCCAAATCCAAAATTAAGTTATGTATGAAACAGGCCGCGCAGCCGTTCCTCTTAACATTTTACATATTATATGACAAGTTAGTAAAAGCTAAAGGTTGAAATAATCAAATGTTAAGTAGGAACAATTAACAAAATATCAAGCGAATATTTTATGACATTATGTGCTTGGTTTTCACTAGATACTGAGGGCATTGAAAAACAAGGACACACGTGGAGGGAAACCCGCTACTAAATAAGTTACGGACGATCAAAAATAAATGGCCTGCATTTTGTTGCCACGTACATGAAGATATATTTAATATTAGATAGGATTTTTAAAACAATTTGAATTCTCTTAAATTCTGGATGTTAGAAATATTTGGGGGAAGCTTATTCCAGGTGACCGGTCCGGATATACGAAAAATTCAGTGTTGCAGATTCAATTAAGCTTTCGTCGCAGAGCGATTTCTAGACTGCTACATGAATAGTAGCGTCAAAATCGCATCGTGTGACAGTGTATTCGCTGCGAGTCACTCAATTAGCGATTCTTAGCGATTCTATCAGAACATGTTCAATTCTGATCGCGACAAACGCGCGATTTCAACAGTCACGTCTAGTCGAGTTACTGGTTTTCTGCGTTACGGCGGCGCTGCTTTCGCACGTCTTCGCTACCTGCCACCACTCGTCGCTGCTGTCGCATCGTCTGACATCAACAACAGTTGACATTTGGGATGGTTTTAATAACAATAGTAATTAAAAATAGCTAATGGGGTAAAGTAAAACCCCATTAGCGAAACCTGTAATAAAATGTACAATAATCCGCCAAAAAACAAACAGTTTTTTGACTCTCCTGGAAATTTACTAAATATGAGATACGCCTGTTTGTGTCGTGGGCAACGAATTGATATTGTAATGGAGTTATCAACTAATTATTTAGGTAATTTAATATTAGGTAGAAGTTAATTTAGTATTTAGTTAATTTAATATTAGGTAGTTTAGTTAATTCAATATTAGTTAGAAGTTAATTTAATATTTAGTTAATTTAACATCAGGTAGAAGTCAACTTAATATTTGGTTAATTTAATATTGGGTTGTTAAGTTAATTTAATATTAAGTTAATTTAATATTGGGTAGTTTAGTTAATTTAATATTAGGTAGAAGTTAATTTAATATTAGGTAGAAGTTAATTTAATATTAGGTAGAAGTTAATTTAATAATAGGTAGAAGTTAATTTAATATTAGGTAGTGTAGTTAATTTAAGATTAAGTAGAAGTTAATTTAATATTTAGGTACATACTTATGACAGGGGGGATGCTTTTCAAAACACTATACTGGACATGCGTTCCATCCAGTTCAAATACAAGCTCGAACACATACCTGAAACAAAGAAAAAAACGATTAAAGCAATGAAAAAAAAAAAAGTTTTTGGTTTGAAAATTTGATCGCTAAGAAATATTACAGATGCCCCGAGACACGAGCATATCTCACCTTACCTTTATCGGCATAGGATACTATATCGAACAGAAGGAAGTTATATCAAATTTACAATTTGATGAATTCGAAGGTTCCTACCTATCTGTTTGATCAACTGCAGTGGTCCCGTGACTCTCGTGCATGCAATACACGCCATAGAGACAATTTACTTGTTCTCCCCAGACATCGAACCGCCGTATTTGAGGGTGGTTACAGCTATTCCTCAACAAAACATTGGAATGAATTATAACTATTTATTCGAAAGTCGACATCGCTGCAGTGCTTCAAGAAGCTCTGCAGCGAATGGTTGCTGACCGCACAACATAATTGACAAATAACGAAATTGATACTCGTGTTAGTGATTTTTATATTTTTAGATATAATGTATATTTTTTAATTATTTCTATATAAATCACGAATAGACCAAATCGTGCGAATTATTTCAATCACAATACGATTGCGACCTTCGCGCAGAACGATCTGTATAAATAGCAGAACTATTATTGAGTTCATATGATCGCTTTTGCAATTTTAAAAATTTTTGTAATTTTTATATTTTTAGATATAATGTATATTTTTTAATTATTTCCATATAAATCACGAATAGACCAAATCGTGCGAATTATTTCAATCACAATACGATTGCGACCTTCGCGCAGAACGATCTGTATAAATAGCAGAACTATTATTGAGTTCATATGATCACTTTTGCAATTCACATTCAGAATCCCATACAACTTTCTAACACAGCTCCAACATCAATACTTTATTATGACAATAACGAAATCTGCGCTATTTTTCTCACAATTTCGTGATTTGAAAAAAAAAATTGGAGCCGAATCGGCTAAAGGCCAACGTTATGCACTTAAAATATTCAATTATCAGCTAAGAAAGAATATAAGAAGTTACGACAAAAGTTTAATTTTTTTAACGTTACTCCACGCAGGACGCCCTGACGACAATAATTTCCATCTGGACCTACGTCATCTTGGAAGATGCTGTGTGGAGGGTCTTATTAAGGAGAGGTAGGAATAAACATTGGTCTTGAAGAGGCCACGACACTTGTTGAACACAAAACGAGTCGTAGAAGCGATCTGTTCTCATATGACAAATGTCAAATTTTTTTATAGTACGCAGGAGGCCATGAGGGAAATAATTTATTTTAAGACCTATATCAACTTTGGGGATGCTGCGTGGGAGATTTTTAAGAAGATAGGAAGGTAGTAACCACACAGGCCGGCAGATCATCCCACAGACGAGTTGTTGAATATAAGAAGCGACCCGTTCTCATGTGACAAATGTCAACCGTGTACAAATATTGAGAGCGCGTTTGGCGTGTTTCCCGACTATGCACCGGTGCCGAAGGGATCAATGCCGCTAGTTCCTCGGAGCATCTTCTATTAAAATAAGATAGAACAATGACAGCATTCCTACCTCATGTCTCTGCTCCAAAGATTGCAATCCGTTTGTTAAGATTGGCTAACTAACTAACTAACTAACCATCACGCCGTTTCCCCGCAGGGGTAGGCAGAGAGGATTGACCGCCAAACAACTCGATCTTGGCATACACTTCTTGCTTCATTCACATTCATACAACGCCTCATACATTCTCTTCTGTTATTCCGACTTCTGACATGGCCCGACTCGAGTATTTGATTCACTTGGTCGTGCCATGTCTTCCTCGGGCGTCCCCGGCCTCTTCTTCCATTCACATTCGCGTCATATATTCTCCTTACACTTCTTTCTTCGTTCATTCGCTCTACATGCCCAAACCATCTAAGCGTCCCTTTCTTAATCTTGCTCACTACGCTTACATCAGCCTTGCATTCTTTACGAATCTCAACATTTTTCACTCGATCATACATGGTTTTACCACACATTCGTCTCAGAGATCTCATTTCTGCAGCATTCAGTCTACTTTCATCCTTCCTCTGCCAGTTCCATGCCTCACTGCCATACATCAAGGTTGGTATCAGCACTCCATTGTGGACTGCTAGCTTCGCTTCCTTGGACAACTTTTTGTTTGCGCCAACCGCGTTAAGTCCTCCGTTAATGGAGTTTCCTGCATTCACCCTTCTTTCAATATCCCTATCAGTCTTTCCATCTCTCGTAAACATACTTCCCAAATACACAAACTCAACGATCTGCTCCAAGTATTCATCATTCACAACTATATTGCATACTGTTTTCGTACTCTCTCTTTCAAACACCATGACTTTGGTATCAAACGGAACGCCCGTTTCTACACAGAGTCAAGAGTTTTTTCTAGATATTTTGAGGCTCCCGACCAGAAGTGACTGCCAAATTCTACAGTGGGGCACACTTGCGAATTGTACAGGGTCAGCATTTGCGTACTATTAAAGTACCTGCGGGCCCTGTACAATACGCCCAGCTTCTGAGAGGCCCAGATGCGACTGAAATCTTTTAATTTTCTGTCGTTTTTTTTCCGTTTTCATGTTTCATTTAGGTTATGTTAATATTATTTTCTTCAATGATTACTTACTTAAGTCATTAGTAATAAATTTTAGCTGTAAGGTATTAGTTATACGTCAAGTGATATGTTATATAAATTAATTGTAAAGCGTCCTTAAAGTGATTTTCCCATGAAAACGGCGCTATAAAAGTAATCTAATTATTATTATTATTAATTAATGTATATTTTGCTTGGCACTCTGTGAGCTCTACAGTGTTTGTTTGTAATATCATTGGGTACCTTATAAGGAAAGACCACCTCCCAATGAATTGTGATACAAGACCCAGCGAAAGTTCGGTGTTGTCACGTTACGGCAATGCAAATATACCGGTTTTGGACGACTGCCGAAATTGTGCAAGATAACATTGTAATAAAAATAAATATACTTTATATATAGGTATAACCAGTGGCGGTTTTCTCTAAAGTGTTGTGCAGCGAACTCCCATAAAAATAGAGAAAAAGAAACAAATGTGTTTCATAATTTAATCACACTTTAAACAGCGCGCCATTCAAAAATCCACCCGTCCGTACAGGTAATACTACCCGAGAGCGAGTCCGAAATGAATTCCATATGTGCGTTATGAATTCAGCGTCTATGGGGCTTTCTATCCTAAGAAATAGTTCATACATTGTCATTCTACGTTAAGAGGAACGGCTGCGGTGCCTGTTTCATGCAAAACTTAATGTTCGAATGGAGGCCAAAAAACAAATCCAAACTGAATGATATATTTTTGAATGATATAGTAAATATCTATTACGGATTAGAAGTATTTTATTTATTTGTTTTTTTTTTAAATTATGAAATATACGCCACGGAAAAAATCAATTTTCGTAATTTTAAGGCAACTTAGAAAATTATTTTTGCGGGTTTATTGTATATTTTTTTAAATTATCTTATTTGTTATGTAAATATGATTATGTAAACAAAAATATAAAAAAATGAACATTAAAAAAAAAGGTTTTTTCGGATCGATATTTTAAATTATGTACGGAGAATTTGTATTCCAATGTAAAAATAACGTAATATCTTGTCAACCAAGAATCTAAATAGATAAATATATTTAAAAAAATTACTTTGTATTCGCCACTTTATTAATATAAACATGTTGACATGCTGTGTATATTAATAAAATGGTGAATACAAAGTAATTTCTTAATTCATTTATTCATAATGACGCCACAAAATGAATACCAATCTTTTGAAGAAATTATAGAGTATGATGGGGCTCAGCAGCATCGAATAACGTAAAATAACTAAATATAACTCAGAAATGCATCATAGAGACCATTTTAAAGGTCCCCATAAGGACGTCAACAACGGAAAAAATTAAACATTTCGATGTTCCAAGTGCACAAAAAATCTTTGCCAAAAATATTCTGGTTCATCATCTCAAAAAGGACAAAATAGCTATCACTCCTCATAATCATAATACCAGAGCAAAGCAACTAGACAAGCTAAATGAACCTAAGTGTAATACTACCTCTGGACAAAAAAGCTCTGAATTTTTGGCTGTAAATTTATTCAACAAACTCCCACCTAGTACCAAACAAATTAATTCAATCAATAATTGCATTAAGTCGTGCAAAACTTGGTTTAAGGAATTAAAAGAAGAAGAAGTGACTAGTATTCTTAAAACAACGTCTGAATGATTGAAAATACACTACCCAAACCTTGAAGTTTTCAAAACCTAGTTCGCCTAAGCACAGGATCTCTTGGATCTCAGGTGGAAATGAACAACATAGTATTTTTTTATATAAGATGATTTTTTTTCTCACTTTTTCAATCTACGATTGAATTAGATAGACCACGAACCGCCACTGGGTGAAACCATTTTATTTTTATTTATATATATAATATGATGTGGCAACACTTTCGTTTTTAGTTGTCTGATAAAAAGAACACGTAATATAATCGACTGAGTAATTTAGTTTGCACGCAGTCGCTAACGCAAGAATGGTGTACATTGCTCTGCGAACACTGTACACTGTACTCTACGACGACTGTGTAGTTTTTCAAGTTCAGGTATGAATTTGACGTAGTTACGCAGAATGCATTCAACAAAAAGATAAACTAAGAAAAATACGTTTGAATATTTGACAATATAAAAGCATATTACAGCATTTCTACTGTGATTTTTTTTTCTTTATGAGAATCATAAATAAGTCATTTTTCAAATTAATAATAATTACTTTGTTTAAAACCACTGTATTTAATATGTAAATATCTACATGTTTCAGGAG
>JAHDVE020002060.1:0-100476 GCA_022606495.2 Halesus radiatus
TAATTAAATTCAACTATATCGAGATTAAAAGTAAAACTAAATTTGTTATTGTCCGTGTTCACTGTTCATGGAGGGTCCGTTTCTAGAGCACACTGTTGAATGGGTCGGCCTATAATACTGTGGGGCATGCAGGGCCGGGAGAGGGCGGCTGAGGGAGACCCTGTATCCCGATGTAAACCGTTATGTAAAGCAATATGACTAATTTTTATTCTGTCACAATAAAAAAATATATTTCAGAACTTAATATTACAAATTTTTTTTTACAATTTTTTTAGGTAGTACAGGGCTCGTGACCGGGTCGAGGGTCGGGCTGCACTATCGACCAGCGAAAACCCCCCTGCCGCTGCTGCTGTGCCGGTTTGCATTCGGATTAAAAAATAATTCATATCTTACCACCGCTTTGGTCGAAACTTTCGATTTTAATATCAGGATTGCCGATATATATTTCAGAGAATGCGCCATATTCTTGCGCGGGTTCATCTGCCGCTAGAGTCACCGGTTCACACTTGATCGCGGGAACTTCTTCAGTCTCCTGTTTGATAATCCCGTACTGCAGTATTACATCATAATGGGATGTTGTACTCTCCTCTTTGGGGATTGCCTCAGGTTTGGGCATTATGGCACCGACGTCCGAGGTCGAAAGAAGGTTTCTGGGTTTATAATCAAAGCATTCCTCCTTAACATTCGGGACTTCTATTTCTACATCTGTAGAGGATATTACACGACCGTCTTCATCTTGATGTTGAGTCCCTGGCTCCATCTTGATGGTGACAACACCAGAGATAGGAACATCCATGGCGCGGCAGTGAGGGTATACAAGTAAAACAATAACCCTTGGATACTAATTTCGGCTAGTCAGACTTCAACCTGGAAAAAACAATTAAACATGATCATGAATACGGAAACTATAAATTACAATTACTTGGTGAAAAAACTAAAATTATTAAAACTCTCAGACTTGTTTCTGACCTAACTTGTATTTTCAAAAATGTTAATGATTTTATAGACTGTCATGGTGTAGTCAGCGTAATTAAATTTAATATTCCAACCTACTGGATATAAAATTTTATTCATTTGTAACAATAATTTCAGGACTGAGTCATTCAAAAATTCTCTTGTACCTAGACTTCACGCAGAAGGTAATACTTTTTCAGATATAGTACATATGTTCAACTGCTCGGAACGATTATTGCACACTTCCTCAACAATTATTATTAAGATATGTGTCTAGAGTATAAGTATCAGTGAATGTGAGGTATGTTTTGAAAATTCGCCTCTGTAGCTAATTATTTGGATTGGTACTTACACTATGTTATTCCTGTATTTGTTCGTGAGACAAATAAAATATTTAGTTGTTGTATTTCATGAAGGCTACCTATTTTCTCTAGGTTACCACCGAGATGTTTTGCACCTGTGTGACTATTGCAATTAACTAAATATGTAAAAGCACATATGGGGCGTAAATAATATAATAAATAAATATTAAAGTGAATTGGAAATATGGTTAAATTTAACCAAAAAGTAATTATCGGAATAAATGGACCATACATGGGCACACTAAATCATTGTACAATTGATTGAAAAATCGTGAGGGCTCCCGAGACGATCAACAATAACGAATTTGAGTCCATTAAAAAAAATTGAATCAATGTTCACCTTCAAACTTATATTCCCCTTTTATATGTTCGTTTTCATAGATAAATTAATTCTCAAGATTGAATTTTTTAAACGCCGCCATATGGGCAGAATTCGAGATGTAGCAGGCGGAAGTAGGCGTAACGTCATCCATACAGAACGATACCTGTCAAGGACAATTTGTATGGCGATTTTATTTTTCTTCAATAATGAATTCCAGTTTTTTGTATTAACGTCTAACTCAATTAGGGAAAAAACGATTTAATTGTTTTTTCGAGAAGACGTCTGTTTCTAGTTAACATATTTGTATGATAATGCTCTGCACTTCATTAGTTACAAGTCAAGTGGAGTATAATTCATCTATTTGGTCCCCTTTGTATAAAGTACACTCTAACAATATAGAACTGGTTCAGGACAAATTTCTACATTTAAGTACATACATTTTAAGCTCAAAATTACAATTAAAAATATTAATTATGTAAGTTTGATGAATCAATTGCATCTGATTACTCTGTCTGAGAGGAGTGTTATGTCAGGCCAAATTGTATTATATAGAATCATTAGCAACCTAATTGACAGCTCTGCCATCCTCGCCACTATAAAATTAAATGTACCGACGTGGAACACAAGACAAACTGTAACATTTTTTTGAAACACGTATACAACCAACTATCATTCATTAACCAACAGGATGCATGATCTGAGCAATGGAGGTGTTGTTGATGTATTTGCTGATTCCATTTATACAGTAAAGCGTCATCTATACCAGCACTTTGATGGATTCTACAATATGTAGCATTGTAGCTTGGATAATGTAGCATTAATGACTTGTGCTATAATATTGTTTTACGTCACTGTTAAACGATTGCAAAAGATTGTACTCGTATATTACTTTATGGTTTAGAATGTCTATGTACTTGTAATTTTCGATAGCTCTTTATATTATCTTCTAAAATCCATGTAAAAGCCCAGATGGACGTAATATCAAATACCCGAAAGTATAGGATCGATGATGAAAAGAACTTTTCGGTGTACGATGTAAACTGTTAAAATTCTCTAAACATCACAACGGAAACGTTACTCATTTACACATACGCCTTGACTGCTCGCGAAGCGATTCTTTACTAAGGTGGTGAGGACAGATGACAGGTGTGACCGAATTGGGTGATGGTGAAAATGATGCACTGATATGTGACGTCAATGTATAGCAACAACACTTAGGCCACTCTCTTACGGACCGGTAGGGAATAGACATAAACCTCGTGCGTGATATCGACAAGACACTGCGCCATACATTTTATTGGGTGCCAGCTCACGACTCGGGGGAGAAGCGGGAGCGGCGCGACGTACTTCTGTTATACCACAAGCGGGACAACAATTCAATAGCTTCTCGGTAAACATGCATCCAGTAAATCTATACACTGCATTTCGATCGTTTACCCGTCATTCATCCTTTGAATTCAAACATGGAGCGGTTATAAATTTTCGGCTAATAATGGAGGTAGAGAAATATGCACGCCTTTATAACAATAAATTACCGGCATATGCAGTAAAGGGGACAACGGAGAAAGCTTGGTATGCAATAGGAAGACTTCTTATATATGGAGTAACGTGCTGGACCAGTTCTTGGAATGTTTTTTTGACATTCGGTACATTTGCCGGAATTTAAGATCATCTCCGGACAGTTCCCTGGCAGCAATAAATAACCTCCAATGAATGTTACGTTCGATATAGAGGTGAACCTAAAACCGCTTCCTTCTTTGTCTCGTTCTAAGGAATAAATAGCATACCAGAGCCCCGTATTCAATTGATTTTGACTGAATCCGATAACATTCAGCGGTAAATGTGATAACAGAAATCTGCAACACCGACAAATTACTGGCGGCTACAAATCACTGCAGACCCGTCAGAGGGTCGATGGAGGAAATATGGAGAAACATTTCCTGCATTTTTGCTGCACGCGGTTTATGTCGATTCCCTACCGGACCGTCAGAGAGCGGTTTTAGTGGTCTCTGTCATTTCAGAGTTCTATTTATTGTCAACCCTCACGCAATGTCCGCCTGAACGAAGCATTGACGATAATATTGACAATTATTGATCGACTCTGGAGCGCTTTAGGTGATACATTCTAATTAAAAAGAGTAGTAATAAAGGGCTCCGATTTTACTTACTCAATATAACAAGAACCAACTTTAGTACGAGGCGAAGCGCACAACCAATTCCAATGTGTTGAAGAAACGTCAGTACAGAAATCGAAGCGATTGAATTTGAAAAAATTTGCTTTAAAATGTTATAGTAATTCAAATAACCTCAAAACATATAAAATTATCACAAGGATTATGTATTTTATACAACCTTAATGTAGAAACAGAGCAAAAATAAATAAGTATTGTGAGCGAGACAAGGAAAACGTCAGTTCTATATAACCATAGATAAAAGCAAATATAGAAAATCTCCTTACGATGGTAAATGCGTGAATAACAGTACCTATTTTCGTTGGTTATAGTATTAATATGTTCGTAAATGATGGAACAAAAATAGCGAATCAATAAAAAAAAATTCTCCTCTAAAGCTAACCTTCATCCGTTCGCTCAAACGGAAGATTGGTAGCTTTTTAATTTTTTTTGCAAACATTCCTCACAGTGGTGTTGTGGGATAGGTGGGAGGGGCATACATTTTCTCGTTACACCCCCTCCGAGTAGTGTTGAGTTCGAGACAGTCCACCCGCCAGTTTAGTGCAGCTACAAAAAATTTTTTTTTATGCAAACCTGATCTTTCATATGGTAAAGATCACCAAAAAAAAATATTTCTAAAACTTATTAAATACTGTTATGTTTTTCTTCAATAGATCCCAATCAATATGATTTCGTTGATATCTGCTGTACTGATGCTATTTTGTTATTTCTTATGTTGTACTATTTAAAACAAATATGATACATAGTCTCCTTGATTGTATATCTCTTTAATATCTGCTATTTTGTTATTTCTTATGTTGTATTTAGAACAAATATGATACATAATCTCCTTGATTGTATATCTCTTTAATATCTGCTATTTTGTTATTTTTTATTATGTTGTCTTTTAAGCAAGCGTGATGGTCTCCTTGATATTTAAAAAAATATTGTTAATTAGTAGTGATATTATACAATCTATTCTCAATAAAACAAAACTTTACTATAGTTTTTGTATTTCTCAACTTGTGCGGTACTCGCTGATAGCTAGATGTTTAAATAATATTATTTAATTACTATTATGTCATCGGAGTCTGTTATGAATACAGCAAAACTAGTGTTTACATATTTAAAAAATATTTTTTTCAAGTTAAGTACATTGATTACAACGTGAATGCACCTACAATGTTCTATTATTGCGCTTTTGTACGATTTTTTTAATGTTGTATTATATATATTGTTGAATTAAACTCCGGCTAACAACCTACATACTGTGGCTTAGTGGGTACAAATTCGCAATGTATTAAAAATAATATTGTTCAAAATTAAATTGAAGAGATTAAGAAAAAACTCATTCTTGATTATTGTGTTTTTATTTCAGGTAGTGTGGAGGCTGTTCGCATGAAGCCAGAACCAGGACCTCGAGAAGAAGATGGAAGGGAAATTCCTTATACGGAAATGATCATTGTTCTCCCGGATATTAAAAAGGAATACTTAGAGCGCTCTGAATGTATTACCTGTTCTGCAGTAGGTAAAACCGATTTTTGAATTAGCGATCAGATAAGTTTCTCGTTTTTATGTTTGAATTGTGCTTTCTCTTATTAAGCTTTATCTTTAATCTTTTTCATACTTATTGACAGATCTGAAGACGCATCCTGAGGAAAAACTATTCTCTTGTCCCCGTTGTAACTACTCCTGCTCTCATAAGTCAACGTTAGAAGTGCACTTGCGCACCCATACTGGAAGAAAACCTTTATCATGTTTCGACTGCAACTATTCACGTTGTTATAAGGGTAGTCTTAAAACACACATGCTAACTCACAGTGGGGCGAAACCTTTTTCATGATCCAACTGCATCTATATTTGTTTTCATAAGAGTAGTCTTAAAAGACACATGCTGACTCACAGTGGAGAAAAACCCTTTTCATATTCCGTCTGTAAATTCGTGTATTCAAAAGAAATAATTGATGATACACATGCTGACTCACATTGGATCAAAATTTCTTCTTGTCATAAGAGTAATCTTAAAACACAAATGCTGACTCACAGTGGAGAAAAACCTTTGTTTTGCTACATCTGTAGTTATGCAGGTTCTCAAAAGAGGCATTTGAAGACACACATGCTAACTCACAGTGCAGAAAACGTTTCTCATGTTCCGACTGAATATATTCATATTCTCTAAGGAGAAGTTTGTTGAGATACGTGCTGATTCAGAGTTGGGAAAACCTTTTTCATGTCCCGACTGCACCTCATGTTTTCCAAGATGTCCGTTTTCCAGAACAGTTATTTTATAATGCACATTCTGACACGCAGTGAAGAGAAACCGTTTTCGTATTCATACTACATTATTTATGTTCTCGGAAGAGTTATCTTAAAAAGAAGTGTGTTAAGATACGTGCTAACTCAAAGTGGAGAAAACCTTTTTCGTGTCCCGACTGCACAGAAGGTGAAATATAATAAAAAACAGTAATTATTGAATGAAACACTAGTATATATTGATTAACTTGGCGGGTTTGCGATAATCCGACGTAGCTCAATGGTAGAGCATCTGACCGGCAATCAGAAGGGTGCGGGTTCGAGTCCTGTCGGCGACATTTATCTTTGCTCGGAAAGGTTTTTTTCAATTTGGATGAGTGTTTCAGGCTAATAATTATTTTTTATAAAAATTAAAAATAGATCATTCAGTTTGTATGGGTATTTTGGCCTCCAATCCCAAATTCAGTTTTGTATGAAACAGCTACTGCTGCCGTTCCCCTTAATGTTAGAAATAAAACTAATGTTGAAAATAATTAAAATTTCGTAAAGTGACACTTATTATTTATTTATTCATTTTTATTTATTTACATACAATTTTTACAATACAAGCAATTATTATATAGAATGATGTGTATGTACTATAAATTATTAACATATAATAGGGTATAGTGAACACCTCACTAGGATACCTGTACTGAGGTGTTCACGTATTTATGATATGGTACTAGGATACCTGTACTGAGGTGTTCACGTATTTATGATATGATACTAGGATACCTGTACTGAGGTGTTCACGTATTTATGATATGGTATTATTGTGAAATGGTTATACAATTATGTTTAAGAATAATAAAAATATTGTAAAAAAGACAAAAATGCAAATGAGTTATTAATATTTAAAGAAAAATGTTGTTATGTTTGATTTGGTATCATTGACCTTTTGGTCCGGCCCAATAAAGGCCAAAAAATGGGACTGAAAATAAAAACCTGCGAACTCAGTTTAACTCTGAAAAATCGATTTCAGTAAAAAAATATGTGAAGATTGTGTCACAAATAATGTTTTATTATGTGACGTGCTCTCCGTGCAACTGGGGTAGATTATCAATTATAGCTGGATGAATTCTGAAATACTGAATTCATAACACCTGTCAACCGAAACTACAATACTAGTCAAGGTATAGATAAGTTCAAATTTGTATCATTAATAAATCAATCACATGCAGGTCCACTCTTAAAACCAGCGTTTTATTCTGAGTGTATCTTTTATAATTCGATTTGCAGACTCATCTGTGGATGCAATTTGAAGGAAACCGTTATTTTGTTCCAAGTGTAATTCCAAGTTTTGGTTGCAGTCCACATGCCAAAAAATTCGGAGGAAAGCCATTCTTGTGTGGCGAGTGCAAATAACTGGAAGATTGCACAGGTTTCTGAAGAAACCCGCTCACGTGTTCTGAGTGTGTCCAAATTCTAGTTGCAGAACAAATGCCGAAAAATTCGAAGGAAAACCATTCTCTTGTTCCAACTGCAATTCTAGTTGCAGATCGTGTGCTGTAAAATCGGAAGGATCCCATTTTCATGTTCCGAGTGAAGTTAAATTTCTAGTTGTAGACTATATATGTTGCAAAATTTGGAAGAAAAGCATTCTCATGTTATGAATACAAAACATTTTTAATTACCTTATGTTTCCATCAATTATTTGGGCAATAAAAATATTTTATCTATTATCGTAACGTTTTGTCATGTAAATGCCAGTTTACATTCAGTTATACGTGGCTTTTATTTTTTAATGTGTTATTATTGAAAGAGTATATATATATATATATATATATATATGTAGAATAATTTTCTCGGTTTACCCGCGTAATGTAGTCCTTAGAAGGACTTTTTAACTCCTGACGTTTCGGACAAATCACATTGTCCATCTTCAGAGGCCTTATGTCTTGAGTTTTGTTTTGAACTGATCGCTTGAGCGTGTCCGTTCAATCCAAAAGTCAAAACCTAAGTGGTTGCAAATCATTTTAATTGTCTAGGACGCAGAACGCGTGTAGATAAAGGGGTGGGGGTAGGGGTGGGGCATTTAATAGGCTGTTTACGCATAGTAACCGGGTTATTTTTATTTAAGGAAGTTGAGGGTAATTCTAATAATTTTGGAAGTTTAAAACTCAAGACATAAGGCCTCTGAAGATGGACAATGTGATTTGTCCGAAACGTCAGGAGTTAAAAAGTCCTTCTAAGGACTACATTACGCGGGTAAACCGAGAAAATTATTCTACATCTTACACCCGTGAAAATCTCAACCATAACATATATATATATATATACTTCAGTAGAAAATACAACATTTCCACATAGAAAAGGCGTTTTCCTCTACCTCGCCCTTATTACCTACTATAGAATGCCCCCGAACAGAAGATAGTATGCAGCCGGCTCTCCACCATATCTAGCCGTGTCAACTACAATACAATGAACCCAGACACCTTATCTTGCGTTCCCTGATCATTTACAATGGACCCGGACGTGGAGTTACATTACTTCCTGCATACAACTCCAGCAACAAAATCACCTATAAAAGGGACCGTAATATCCCATAAGTCGCTTATCTCCAACCTTCAGTTAAAGAGACTACTTGTTTCTTCGTTGTCAGTTTCACCATTTGAAAATTGTATTTAAAGTTACTTCTACTGTTATTTATTTTTAAATAAATATTATAATTTCACCGACGCTTCATTTTATAAAAATGAACAAAACTTAAGTCCCTGGATGATGTTCACATAAGTTAAACAATACAATATTACAAAAAATCCGAGAACGCTCTCGTCCGGGCTGTATCCCCATAGCACAGCACGACCCTGCATCATAGAAAGAGAGTTTCCCTCAAGCCACCGTAATAATAAAAAATGTAGTAGCGCCAAATATAGATATTGTTTATTTATATTTTTTTTTTTTATGTGTCCTTTTGCTTTTCCATGGTAGACTAAGAATTTCACTCACGAACAGAGCTTCCCTGAAATACATAATAGTATTTCTGCTAGCTTGCATTTCAAGTAGAAAAACACATCACGGTTCAGTTGTACGTTGTTTTTTTCTAACGCTCGCAGTTACCGAGTTTTTTTTCTTTCTCTCCGAGTGTATAAGCATGTGCCTTTGCAAGCTGGAGTTGCGTGAGCTAGAATATCTGCATAACGAACAGGAAAACGCTTTTATTCCAGTATGCGTGAAAATGTGCCTCATGATGTCCCCTTTGCGAGATGATGAAAAACTGCAGTAAGAACACCCATAAGGTTTGATGCCCGCATGAATAAGCATATGCCTTGTTAAATGCTCTTTTTGTGAATATGAAAATTTACAATCTGAACAGGCGTACGGTCTCATACCAGAGTGAGTGAGCACGTGTCTTTTTAGGTGTCCTTTTTGCGAGAAAGTCTTGTTGCATTCCGTACAGAGCAAGACTTCATCGATGAGATTATTCTTCGATTGTTTTCCTGCGGTAAACAGCAAGATGTCATCAGTGGAATTGTTCTTTGGTTGTTGTTCTGCCGTACACAGCAAGATGTCATCAGCGGAATTGTTCTTCGATTGTTCTTCTGCCATACAGAACAAGATTTCATCAGTGGAATTTTTATTAGATTGTTGTTCTGCCGTACACAGAAAGACTTCAACGATGGGATTGTTCTTCGATTGTTGTTCTGTCGTACACAACAAGATATCATCAGTGGAATCGTTGTCTAGTTTTTGTTCTGCCGTACACAGCAAAACATCATCAGTGGAATTGTTCTTCAATTGTTGATTTGCCGCACACAACCAGATATCATCAGTGGAATTGTTCGTCAGTTGTTGTTCTGCCGTACACAGCAAGACTTTATTAGTAGGATTGTTCTGCGATTGTTTTTCTGTCGTAAACGGCAAGATCTCATCAGTGTAATTGATATTTTCTCCAGGGTGTTCTATTACCGTGTTGCTAATATTGGAATCGTCAAAGTTGTTCATCGTGTTATTGGATAAATTCCTTTCTGAAAATAGCGATAAAATATTAGGAAATAAACTATGTCTGATAACGTTAGGTCCAATGGGTCACCCCGAGCAAAGGGTGTAGATCTGCATCCTACCCCTCCCCACTTACTTCAGCCTATTCCCACTGGCTCTGAACCACTCAATTAAAAATACCTAGACGTGTGACTTAAACCTGTTCGAAAGAAAACTTATGTCTAGGACCTTTCAACTCCTCGACATCTGGCAGGTCAATAAATTCCATCTATCGGTTTAACTTTTCAGTGTTCGGGGCAGTTGGTACTCTCGCGAAAAATCACTTTTTTATAATGTGAACACCGGACAGAGTCCCAACTGCTCTCAATCTTCTGAAGCCAGTGGGGCCGAAGGGTGTGGGGAGAGGAAGGAGATGAGGAAGGAAAATATTGAAAAGTACATGGAAATTCAGATCCAGTCACCAAACACGGGTAAAGCCAATTCAAGCAACGCTTCGATTCTGAATGGTGGTCGTTCACCAGGGCGATATTGAAATTATATAATATATCTATCATTTTGGTTTGATATTAATGCGAAAAATATTCACTTGGATCATAATGCTTCTTAAGTAGTTAATTACATTATTTCTCCTTTTAACCACCTTTCAACACCAACTAAACGATCGCAGCGCCCTCCATTTTCGTCTGCAATTTCTTGGCAGACTATCATAAAAAAAAGAGTATAGAAAACTTGGTACCTGCATTTTGTTCACTGTTGGAGAATTTCGAGCGCTTTTCCAGATTTTGGGTAAACTCTATAGAAACATCTGTACAACAAACTCCTATCCTTTCTAATTCATGTGCTCCTGGTTCCAATTTCACGTTAACCAATTCTGTGGACTTAGTTTCCACTTCTGGATAGAGCATTATTCCGCAACGTTCTTCGTCACACTCCAGTGGCTCAGTTTTCAAGTTGGTGACAACGGACTCAGCGAAATCCATGGCTATTCCCTAACATAGAGGTATTAATAAAGTTAACGTTCCTAGCAAAATCTGTCTAAAAACTTGTTCCCGCGCGTGAAATACCAAGGAAGTGAAGGGGCTGTCGAAGTAGCCCGAATCCTTCTGACCGCGAACGAATGGAACGCACCGCCGCTAGCATTTCTTACCAGCGATACCGATTTGAGATGTTTTTTTAGCAATAAACAGGCCAATTCGATCATTTAAGCCCCACGCGAACCAACTTACATTTTGCGCATTGAAAGAGCACAAGAAAGTTGTGAGATTTTTATTTTTGCATCTCTATGGACGATACCCTTGGCTATACCCATCTATTTATATTTGACCACCAATGACCAATTGCTCTACTTAGATATTTTTTTTCTTTTGCTTAACGGTAAATTATTTAACAATGAGATTGAAATATTTTTTTTTGTGCCAGAATTTCAATCTCGAGGATGTCG
This sequence comes from Halesus radiatus, assembly GCA_022606495.2. Taxonomy (NCBI): domain Eukaryota; kingdom Metazoa; phylum Arthropoda; class Insecta; order Trichoptera; family Limnephilidae; genus Halesus; species Halesus radiatus. Next base: position 11,488 of record JAHDVE020002060.1, read on the forward strand.
TCACAGCCTCTTATATAGTCGAGCAAGCCGTACTAACTTATTTGGGAACTCTCCTGTTGGGAGAGCCACGTGCTTTCTAAATATGGTGGATCAGGAAATCGATCTGTTTTCTACGTCGTATAACGAATTTATAGGGTTTTTGGCATTGCATATACACTGCATAAATAGTACAATTATAATTAATTAGATTAATAATCTGTAATGTTATAAAAATTTGTACAATTTTAATTAACAATAAATAAAAAAATAAAAAATCTACATTATTTATTTATTGACTATGGTAAAACCGATGAAAGGTTACACCATTGCTTTTTCTATTTTTCCAGAACGACTTGTGCAGTCATGTAGGCATTTTGCAGTAATCTTTGGAGATCCATACCCGGCGAATGCTTGTAATCGACTGAAGCCCGTGTTATCTCAATGTAGCCAATTGGCTTAATTTATGTGATCCGTGTTTTGAACGTTGGTGTTTCCTCCATTTGTATACCTGAATGTTCCCTGTGCGTTCAAGTATTTCCAAATCAAATTAACCTACACTCAGTTACATATTTAAAGTATCCCTGAAAATGAATTTCATCAGAAATAGTGATGAAAATTCAAGCTCACTTGAGAAACGTAAAATACACTAACTTCTATCGGTTCATTTCTCCAGCGGTTATATTTGTTTACATTAACTCCACACAGGAGGCCTTAAGAAAAACAATTTCCCTCAAGGTTTATGTCGTCTTTCGGGATGGCGAAGGGTCTTTTAAGGAAATGATGGAGAGGACGTTCTGGAAAGGAATGGGGTATAAGGGTGGGTAGGAATCTGAGGATCAGTATCTCTAGGAGTAACGGACGTTTTATTCTATACCTCCCACTGCGGTGGGAGGCGTGGATCGAGAAAGTCCAGCTGGAGATATCAAAGGGTCTCCCGAGCCGGCACGCCACGCAACTGGTTGGAAAACGCATCTGTCACCAATATCTGGACAGACCTCACCCCATGAACCCGGACACCCCTGATACATCACCTGCCGTAGCGAACTTCTTGGGGTGACCTATGGCAGAGGTGTTGGATAACTAATAAATGGTTCCCGGGGTGACAGTACCCATACCTGTCTCCCAAATTTAATTTGAAAACTTAAAAGATGTTTTGGAATTTTTACTTCTTTCGATAAAGTCTATTGTTATTAAATTTTTAATATTGAACTGTAATTTGAATAAATTTCCGATCAATATAACGCACTGACGTTTAGTTTTGGAGAAGTCGTTTTAACCATAGACAAAATAATTACGTGGTGAACGGTGAGATAGTGATGTGCATAACTGAATAGCTTTTCTATCGATTTCATATACGAGTACAAAAAAAATCTTAGGTAAATAAGTACTTATTTCTACATACACACAAGAGGCTTGGGGGAAATCGTTTCCTTCGGGACCGGCATCATCTTTGAGGATGCTGTGTAAAGCCTTCTACGCTGAATGACTAGCCATCACACCGTTTCCCCGCAGAGGAAGGCGAAAAGGATGGCCCCCCACATAACTCTTATCTTATGCCCGGCACACAGCCGGGAAACACGCCAAACGCGCGCCCAACATTTGCACATGGTTGACATTTATCACATAAGAACGGGTCGCTTCTACAACCTGTCCTTCTTGATGCGATGAATGAGAGTACGTCTGCACGCAGCGGCTCTCTCTCAACCGACATCTCCGGACTCACAGCGGAGAAAAACCATTCTCATGTTCTGACTGTGTTTCAGTTTTCTGTGGGAACTTACAGCAGTCATTACCGCACGCACTCCGGAGAAAGACGGTTCTCGTGTCTGCACTGTGGTACAGGTACGCGCGGGGGGGGGGGGGGGACGCTGAATTATCACGTCCGCACGCATACCGGGCAGAAACCGTTAGCGTGTTCTGTGTGTAGTTCGTATGCTCGGAAAAGCGGTCCAAGAATAGATACAACAGTTCGCACGCTTCGGCAAGTTCAAAAATAAACCACTAAATCTGAGTCACGCTTGAACGCTACTTGAATAGCAGCAACAAGGTGCTCGCTACGATTTACTTAGATAGCAGTTTCTAAACGTTGCGGTGACTCGATTAGAGAACGTACAATTTAACGGGCCAATTTGGCAGTCTCGTAACCCAGTAGCCATCCACGTGATGCACAGTGCTACTGTCGCCTAGTTTGACATCTCAGCCTTTTACAACATAAGGCTTTTCAGGAAAGTGTCAATAATCGAAAATGAGTATTGAGGCTTTGCAGGAAGTTACTTGATGCTAAGTTGGTTGATTGGTTAATTGGTCGTGCGGTCTAAGGCATCGAGTTCCTATCCAGGCATCGTAGGTTCACCCTAGCCAAGTCCTCTATCATCGTACAAGCAGCATTAAAAGGATGATAGAAGTTTATACCAACCCTGATGTATGACAGAGGGAAGATCAAGGTAGACTGAATGCTGTAGAAATGAGATTCCGGGAGGACTTCTAGTAAAACCAGGAAGGAATGCAAGGTTGATCTAAGCGTAATTATTATTGTCATTTATTTAATAATGTGAGTAATTTATTTATAATCTAAGTACAAAGGCTATATTGTAACTTTTATTATTATTAAATAATATTATTGTATAATACATTAATATTTATCCTGTTACATTATTAAAAATATTATATTACAATAGTTTCTTATATTCACAGTCCTCACTCACCAGGGACTCCTGTTCCGAAGCGGACTGTGAGTTGTTGGGTTGGTGTTACTGATACCTATTTTATCTTCTTTGCAATATTTTGATGTTGGTTGTGAACTTTTGTATCTCTGTGAAGTTTTTAATGTCACTTGGAAGGGCATTGTACAATTTTGTAGCATGAAATTTATTGTTTTTCTAGCCAAGAGGTGTATTTAATCTTGGAATGCTCAGTAAATTTGAGGTTTTTGTCCTTGTATTGCTGGTCAGTAAGGTACTCAGTTTTCTTTTAAATTGAGTGACGGCGTTCATATAGGTACTTTTAAGGTTGTTTTTATTATACTTTCTCGAATTTTCACGAGCTGCTTCATGTAAGTGTTTAGGGCAGATCCCTGTCCAATAATTCCATATTTTATACGTGATTGGCTGACTTTATACAGATCGTTTTTGATTAGTATATTGCGTATGTTTCTAAAAAAATACATGAGCTCGATGAGTTTTTTTTTGTAATGCTGCCAACTATTCGTTTTATTTCGGAGACCGGTGAAAAATCAGGGCATATTATTTGTGGGACTTGCGAAGCTGGAAGTTTTGCTCCCTTTTCAGAGAGAATATTAATATATAAAAAAAAAATTAAAAATATTTTATATATTAACATAAATCTAGGGAAAATTTATGTAAAAAAAAATGGGCAGTTGTAAAGCGTGTTTATAATACAGCAAACCTTTATAACGCCCGATTGGGTGTTTTATAGAAACATACAAAAAAAATAAAATAATAATAATATTAAAAAAAAAATAAAAAATATAAAAAAAATAAAAATAAATAAAAAATAAAAAAAAATTAAAAAAAATTTTAAAAAAATTTAAATAATAATAAAATTAAATTAAAAATTCACGAATCGGTGCGCAAATGCGTCCACAGCCCGCAACACTGTAAATAACCAAAATTTGAAATAAATAAAAAAACGTTAATATTTATTAAAAGCTTCTTCCGCTTTTTAAGCTAATTTTATAGATATTTTCGAGTCCTAAAATTCATTTTATGAATACTTACCAGTCCTAAAATTTAATACAAATAATTCAATAAATACCACCTCTTCCTGTGCCACCAATCATCTAATAAATGTAACATCAATAGAAAAGGAGAAACAAATAACCGTGTAAAACTATCATCTCTATAAATAATTTTTTCTAAAACTGTGTTCATCTGAAGCGACCTGCCAGCTGGAGGTAAATATGTTTTTCTGTATCTGTTTGTACATAATTAGTTAAGAAATATTTGTACAGCGCCCTGGAGGTGATTTTTCACAAAAACGGCGCTATACAAATCATCCAACTATTATTATTATACAAAATAAATACAACAATAAAAAAGGTGCACACGAAAAAACTATATCTAATATATATCGTTAGGTTGATTGGGTTTATTTTTTCTGTACTTTTAAAGACTTCACTTTTAAATAGTGTGTTGATATTCAGTCAACGTCAAAAAGAAATGTCAAAGTCAACCATACCATAGACGAAATTTTTTGTAGATGTTGAAGTTGTAAATGTATGGATATTCTTTCGTAACTAGTGATGTACAACACAATCGACTTTTTAATATTTCTTGAAATGACGATAGTATTGAGTGATCAGATCTAATTACCCAGACACTTCCCAACTGTGCACGGCGGAGTCAGTGGGACCATGACAGCCTCAATAGGGTAATGTTATGAAGCTAAAAGGAAGGAGATGAGGTACAGGGCCATAAAGTACCTAGCTTTTAAGCAATGTTTCGATTCTGAATCGTGGTATCATCACCAGGTCGATCGCATCATGTGCATCCTTCCCCTCCCTCACATCTTTAAATCTCGCAATATTCCCCGAATAGGGTTGCCATAGTTTCACGGACTCAGGGTTTGAAAATTTCTTGTGCGACATAACACAATTATTTTATAAATAAATAAAAAGATTTGTTTGTTATACTTTTAATACATGTTGCTCCAATCTTCATTTACTAAATCAAGTTACATTATTTCAATGAGTCAATGTTTCATTTCGTGTAATGTTGACTTTTTAACCTAAAAAGAACGATTCATGTTGCGATCTTTACTATACACATTTAAACCTCGTCTTCAACATTCCAAATAATGTGCAAACTCAAGTAAACTAAAATTCTTTCCATCAAAACATCAACATAAAATATGTTTCAACCCTTTCTATTCACATTTTTTAAATTACCCTTTCAATGAGGTATGTTTTTCTGTACACATTTTAATATCTCTTTCGTGGTGTTACACTTAATAAAGATGTTGAAATAGTAATCATTTCCACACACATTTTAAATATCTCTATACATGTTGCGTTTCTTTCCAAAAAACGGCAAACTCTCTTTTAGATGTTGCTGAACGATTATCGTTTCTAAACACATTTCAAATATCTTTACACTGCCGTAGTAAGTAAAAACACGGTATCTTCCTTGACACTCTCAGGGGAGATACTGTGTTTTTACTTACGAAGGCAGTATACATGTTGCACTTCTTTCCAAAGAAAAAATAATTCCTATTAAGATGTTGAAAATGTTGATAAACGATTATCATTTCTAAACACATTCTAAATAATACATGATGCCTGTGTTGCGCTTCTTTACGGAGATATATCTATATCCCTTTGAAGTTGAAAATGTTGATAGCAAAGATAAATTGTTTCTGAAGACATTTTAAAGATCGCCATACGTCAAGCAGCACTTCTTCCAGTGACATTTTTTTTCCCCTATTAGATTTTGATACATGTTGCAACAATCGTAGTTTCTAAACACATTTTAAACATTTCGAATTAAATATGTTGCAATTCTTTCCGTTCACATTTTAACTTTCCTTTTGAGATGTTGAAAATATTTCTAGATGTTGTAACAATTACTGTTTCTAAGCACATTTCAAATATGATTAAATAATATACAATGTTGCGATTCTTTCTGCCAACATTTTAACTTCTCTTTGTGATGTTGAAAATAATGATAGAAGATGTAGCAAATATTGTTTCTAAACACATTTTAAACATGCAACATCATTAAAAAATATATTGAAAATATTTCAGATTCACAAGGATATTGGAACCGTTTCTATTAACATTTAAAATAATCGCATACATGTTGCAATTCTTTCTATAAAATAACCTTGCACATGTTGCATTTCTTTCCGATTAATCACTTCTATGCACATTTTATGATTCTAATTCTTCCTATACACATTTAGTTCAAAGACAAAAAAAAAGTTACTAGAATTGTTTGAATTGATATTTAGAAGATATTTAAGTAACTTGAAAAGAGAAATTTAAAAAAAAACTGCTTCAGTATTTAAAATTTCAGAATAACTAAATACTAATATGTGTCAACCACTGAACGGATAATCCCTAGATTTATATATCCATAACATACTTGGACTCCTTGGGCCCTCCCACAGTCATATCGATAATATAACAATACCAGATTGAAAGGTGACAATGATTTTTACAATGATTTCCCGAGCACGATTGCACTCGTTGGCTGTGTCGATACCCAGTCCGATGTTGACAATGTAATAAATTAGAAATCGCCCTACGATAGCAACACTGGCGGGCATATGGATCGATATATTGGCAGTCTTCAATTAATTGAGTATAACGTTTTTACGAGCTTCGTTAGTCTACCTAATAAGCCAAAACATGACAAATGGAATTATTAGAGAAATTGTGTATATTAACAGTTAACCGAAGCTTCTTATCTATCATCCAAGAGGCCGCGCTAAATTAGGCGGGCTTTTGTCTACCGGCTGTCGGAATATTTTATACACGACGGATTTAGTCTATATCGAGTTGATGTAGGGTTTTATCGATCGACTGTGCTAGGGCCATCGGGACGCAGACGAGAAAACATTTCCATATTTGAAAATCAATTTCACCAAAAGTGAAATACCGCAGAAATATGACAATACCTAAAGCTCCTGACATTTCCCATACATTAAAATATCTTTAAATATCTTGAAAAAGAAAGACAAATATTCCCCGGTTACGAATAACCTGACAATATTTGAAAATCTCCTACTACCATCACAGTAAGCGGAAGATGTTGCTTGTGTCGTGATGGAGGAGCCAGCCGAGGAATTGAACTCACGACGCTGCCAACTCAGCCACTGAGCGGTCATTGAGATGGCAAACTTGCTACACTAGCGCCTCTAGTGGCCCGCGTTTGCAAAATTGGGTTTTTCCATAAATTTAAATAGATTTTTCATGAAATGTATTCTAGTAAATTAATAAATTATACAAATCCAAAATTAAAAATATATATATTAAGATTATTAAAATATACATATGGTTTTACTCCTTTTTTACTCAAAATGAAAAAATAAAGTGTTTTATTCTCTTTCTAATCCTCCGAACCGAGCGCGACTGGCGAGTGGCGAGGATTATAACTGGTACTACAATCCTAATAGCCTGTTTTAAAAAAACTCTTTAATTAGCAAAAAGGGAGTAAAATCATACATAATATTTATTTTAAATTTCTATAATTTATTAAGAAAATCTACGAAGACGTATGAAAAAAAGCAATTGGCACGACTCGGGCCGCTAGGGGGCGCCAGTGTAGCGCGTGTCGCCATCAAATGTCAGGAACCGGAGGTATTGTCATTTTAGAGTAAATGCCAAAAGGAAAAGTGAATTTAAAAGGACCACACAGACGCGCGTGCAACATGCACGGCTCATCTCTTCAGTGGTTTCCACAGCTTCTATAGATATTATAAATGACATGTTTGTTGCTCGTACAAACACAGTGAAACTCGCTTAAGAAGTTCCCACATAAAATCCCTCGAGTCCTTTTTGTTCCCGACGGGGAACAAGTAACTAGATATCAGCAGAGTATTCTTCTTCTTCGTGTTCCACAGGGAACAAAAATACTCTATTGCTATCTAGTTACTTGTTCCCCATCGGGAACAAAAAGGGCTCGAGGGGTTGAGGCGAAACGAAATGTAATACACACTCTGACGGTGCTAAATGACATATTTTAGTAAAAAAAGCTTTTAGCATGTAACGCCTTTAAATATTGAAATGAATTGTTTGTTGGCGGGTGTACATACGGAATAATATTTTGTTTATTGTATGTTTAAAGTCAATTAGTGGCATCTGTGAGTGCGTATCACATTTAACATTTTCATGATTAGATTCTTTCAATCCCTTGAAGACTGAATTTGAAAATTGCCTAATTCATCCCACACAAGTGTGTTTTTCACTCGACAAACTTGTTAACCTTTTACATACGGAAGGCACACCCTTGCGCCGCACCATGCATGCCCTGCAGACAGGCGGCTCCCCCGTGCGCCGCAAAGCTTTTATAGTTTAAACAGCCCCGCGTGTGACAGAAGTCATATATATGTTTGGTGCGTAGAAAAGGTTAAGGGAGTTTCACTGTATATATATTTATATATACTTAAAATAATTAATTAATAAAAAACTAATATATTTTTTCCATACGATTTGCTAACTTAATATTATAACATCTTTGGTTCGAAAATATCACCAAGTTAAAATTAAACTCAAATCTTTCTAAACCGGGGTGCAGAGTTTACGCCAGCGCTGCACAACCGTACCAGCTCCATAACTCATGACGGAAACAACGCAACGTTTTTAAAATACTAGTGACTATATGACTTGAGAAATTCCTGATACTTTATTATTACTGTAAAATGAAAAAACCAAAATAAATTTTCTCTGTGAACTAATTTTCTGACGAGGCTGTAGGTAGTGGAGAGGCGAAGGAGTTGGGGAAGAGGAATGTGAGAAAGTACCTGGAAATTCATATCTGGTCGCGAAACGCGATGGCTTAAGTCATTTCAAGTAACATTTTCAATTCTGAACGGTGGTCTTTCACAAGGAAGATGATGACACTCTGTCCGTTAATCGCCGATTCTCGGTCTGTCAGCTTTTGGTTAAATCGTGACGACTGTTACGCTTGACAGCTCAATCGACAGCTGATCAAACTACACAACAGAAAATTTGATCGAAAGCTGACAGGCCGAAAATGGCAGATAACGGGCGCCATTCAGATCTGGTCACCAAACGCGGCAGCTAAAGCCATTTCAAGCGATGTTTCGATTCTGAACAGTGGTTTTTCACCAGGGCGATGCTGAAATCATCTAGCACTCGACTTTTACGGAAACACCACACAGGAGACCCTGAGGGAAATAATTTCCCTCAACGCCTATATCATCTTTGGGGATGCTGTGTGGAGGGTCTTTTAGAGGATAGAAAGGAGTGAACTTGGGTCTTGAAGAGACCCATATTTGTAGGATGGAGGAAACACAGAGGCCGACAGATCGTTCCACAGCCGAGCTGTTCAACACAGGAACGAGTCATAAAAGCGACCCGTTCTCATGTGACAAATGTCGACTGTGTGCAAATGTTGGACACGCATTTGGCGTGTTTCCCGACTATGCACCGGTGCCGAAGGGATTAATGACGCTAGTCCCTCAGAGCATCTTCCATTAAAATACCGGTAGAACAAGGACAGCATTCCCACCTGACGTCTGTGCTCCAAAGATTGCAGTCCGTTAGTTAAGATAGGCGAATCTATCAAACGGACCGCCCGTTTCTGCACAGAGTCAAGGGTTTTTTTTTCAGATATTATGCGACTCCCGACCAGAGGTGGCTGCCAAATTCTACAATGGGGTGCACTTGCTATTTGTACAGGGTCAGCAGTTGTGTGCTATTAAAGTATCTGCGGGATCTGTACAGTACGCCCAGCTTCTGAGAGGCTAACTTTAATCTGGCTTCGATGGAGCCCCCATACATGAGCTGGTCACTTAAGGTTACAGCGAGCATATCAATGGAGGGCTTGTTGGGAAGATTGCTTCCATTAAAGGAGACTGCCCACTAATCGCCGATTCTCGGCCCGTCTGCTTTTGGTTAAATCGTGACGACCGTTACGCTCGACGGCTCAATCGACAGCTGATCAAACTACACAGCAGAAAATTTGATCGAAAGCTGACCGCCCGAAAACGGTAGATAACGGGGTGCCATTCAAATATATAAAAAAAAAACAAAATGGTCGCCGAATACGAATTTGCGACGGTGTCAAATGTGACAGGAATTCAAACGACTAATAACAAAGCAACATTTTGAGATAAAAAAAAAAAAATTATTAAAATAAACATAATTACATTCGTCGCACAGTTCATGATGCTGATGATGACGATGGTTAAGTTTGAATTTGGAATAAGCGAATACGTTTTATACTATATATCGCCAAAGGAATAGATTTTTAGTTCCGTCTTTAGTTGGTAGATGTCTCTTTTCTGGCTGAGAAAGAGACGATGGACCGAATCCCTTTAACAGAAGTCTGAAAAAATAAAACATTTATTAAATGTGAGATCCCTGAGGGGTATGCGTTGTAAAGCCATGTAAAAAATGTGGGAATTCACAAAGAGTGCAAGGCTGATGTGAGCGTAATGAGTAAAATAAAAAAGGTACGCTTGGATGATTTGGACATGTAGAGCGGATGAACGAAAAAAGCAGTGTAAGGAGAATATACAACGAGAATGCGAATGGTAAAAAGTCAGGGACGCCTGAGAAAAATATGGCGTGATCGATGAGACAATGTATGAATGTGAATGTAGCAAGGGGTACGTGCTAAGACGGAGTGTTTGGCAGTCCATCCTCTCTGCCTACCCTTGCGGAGAAGCAACGTAATAGTTATTTAGTTTTTTTAGTTTCCATAATAATTCAACATGTATGAATCGGTACACTTTTAAATATCTTATTTATCTTCATATAATAATAAAATATTTACCTAGGTTAGGTTAGGTTAGATTAGATTACTATTACGTAAACGATAATGTCCCAGGGGGATGGTGTTTGTTTGTTTCTATACAAATCTATAGTTTTATTCCGAGCTTGATGAAATTTTGCATACTTGACTTTCGAAACAAGAGGAAGGTCACCGTCTACATGAGATTTCGAACAACCACCCCCTCCCCCCTCAAAATGTAAAAAATTGTGTAGGGATAGGGATAGGTGTAGGTGTAGGTGTAGGGGTAGGGATAGGGGTATGGATAGGGGTAGGGGTAGGGGTAAGGGTAGGGGTAGGGGTAGGTGTAGGGGTAGGGGTAGGGGTAATGGAAGGGGTAGGGGTAGGGGTAACACATGACAACCTTTTGATTGTTTCATTTAAATATATGTTTTAGATTTTATCCTATTTCATTAATAATCGTGTCACTGAAGAGATAAACACAGGTAGAAGTGTCGTGCGCGCTAGAAATAAGCTTTCATTGGCCTGTCTGGGGCCCAGGAGTTGAAAGGTCTTACAACTGGCGACATCGTTAAAATCGGTATAGAACACACTTCTATCGGTTTATCTCTGCAGTATAATGTGTACATGTGTAGGTATATATATATATATATATATGTATAATCTATCGCCCCACACACACTAACTTACATTTTGTGCATTGAAAGAGTTCACAAGAATTTTTTAGGATTTTTATTTTTACATCTCTACGGACGATACCTTTGGCTATACCCGTGTATCTATATTTAAGGTATGATCAATTACCATTCCTCAGAGACACATAAAGGTATCGCTCTATTTAAATATTTTTTCTTTTATTTAACGGCAACATATTTAATGGTGAGATTCTGGCTCAAATTAATTTCTTTGTACAAGAATCTCACTCTCGAGGACGTCATCACAACTTCCTGTACAGTCGAGCGAGGCGCACAAACTTATTTGTGAACTCACCTGTGGGGAGAGCCACGTACTTACTAAATATGGTGGATCAAAAAGTCGATCCGTTTTTTTTTTTGTGTCTTATGACGCGTTTACAGGGTGTTTTGGCATTAAACAGTACAATTATAATGGATCAGATTAAAAATCTGTAATTTAAAAAAATATTTATACAGATTGAATAAAATAAAATATGTATTTTACGAAAATTTGAACAGGAAGTTTGAGGTTACCTTTTTCTTGGATCCGTTCAAAAAGTCCTTGTACATTTCTGAACGGAGATAGCGAGAGTAACTGTCCGACTTCATGAGGTGGTACACATGCGCCTGGAATCAATCAACAAATAACTACATGAGGTCTGGAATCAATCAACAAATAACTACATGAGGTCTGGAATCAATCAGCAAATAACTGTATTAAGCCTGTAATTAATCAATAAATAACTATATAAGGTCTGGAATCAATCAATAAATATGATCATACACAATATTATGTCTGGAATCAATTAACAAATTACTATATTAGGCCTGGAATTAATCAATAAATAACTATATAAGGCCTGGAATCAATCAACAAATAATTGTATAAGGCCCAGAATCAATAAGCAAATTTCTTTAAATATGTACTTATATACGGGTTATTTTTTACAGTTGTATTTTACATAAATCTTACAAAACTGAGTTTATTCAGTTTGAATGTAAGAAATCTCACATAACCGTATAAAGTCTAGAATCAATCAACAAATAACAATAGAGCATAGATTCCCAACGGGGGCGGTACTGCCCCCCAAGGGGCGTTGGAGATCTCCAAGAGGGGGCGCGGTGGTGGCCCAAGGGCAAATGGGGAATATTTTTTAATAAATTTTCATTATGAATTCAAATTTGTGGTAAGTGCACCCTTGGAAGAATCGTGCAACTAAACGAACTGTCCAATTTTATTCTATTGATCCATAGATGGATTAACACTTGTCGGTCGTAAGTCACCTATCGCGTGACAACACCTCCAGTGATATATTTCTGCTTTTTGTACTTCATTTTTAATATTTTGAGCCAAAAATGAATAAAGAAAATTTTACAAATTTCGATAGTGAATATTTTGAAAACTGTTCTCAAAGTGATTTCGAGGAGTTCTTAGTACACCCCGAGTTCCTAATCGTAAGTTGCCCGGAGGAAGAGAAACAACGGGACGAAAAACCTGCGACGGGGAAACCATTCCTTCACGTTGGAGATTGTTTAAAAAAATATCATTCATTGAAATATAATAATATTTAAAAATAATATTTTCAAACTTATATTTGTGATATACTCCTTCAAAACATAAACAATTTCTAACGAAAATCTTATTCTTTTAATACCGAAAACGTTTCGAACATTTACCGAAATTAGCTACAACCTGGCGAGAGTCACCCCTATAAAGCTAGCCACCGATAAGATTAATAGTTTTTACCGTCATTTTCTTTACGGAGTTAAAACACCAAACCAGGTTTCTCGAGACCTGTTGTCAGGTGAACAATAATGTACTTCGTAGTATAATATATACGTATGTGAAATATACATATATAATGGAGAACACGGGTGATGAAAAGATCATGTCGGGGAATAAAGTCAACGGCGGAAATGAGAGTTATTATCTCTCAGTCACAGTGTATATGTTTAGATTATATCGTACTGATGAAAAAAATAGTCTAAAAGTGTGCAGTGAAACAAATAAGGTTGTGAACCTCCGCTATAGCGGGACAGGGGTTAAACTATATTAGGCCTGGAATAATGACTGTGATTACGCAGACGTAAACAGACACACGTACCTGCGCATGATCGAAGCTCCACCGGTCGGCGCCTGCTGTGACGTTGGCGTGGCACGCCCCGCGACTAGCCGAGTCCACGTTGATGGGGCACGGCGCCTCGGGGGCCAGGTACTCCTTCCAAATGTCCTGCGCCCGCAGGCGGATCTGCCTCTGGGGCAGTGCCTTCAGCTGCTGGACCGCCTCCCAGAACCTGCGTACAAACATGATACATTATGTTAATTAGTATCTTGACTATTACTACGCCATCCCCGTGTGATCTATCTCTGTGGTAGCGACCCCCAGAACCTGCAGACATACATAAAAAATAAAAAAAAACAATGAGTTATGCCTTTTTTTCCTGTCCATTGTCAATAAGTATGTCAGATTCGGAAATCAAACTTAATATTTATTTATTTTTAACACATTCAAATAAGTCAAATAGCATAAAACAGAATGGAGAATCTATTGTCACAATTATTTTCTCAGTAAATCAGTTTCACCGGTAATAAATCATTTTAGGTACCATAAAAATTGAAATTGGGTGTGGGTAAATAGAATCATATAAATAAGTTGTCTCAACGTGGCCTAACCACAGTCTGAAAATGGCCTCGAACGCCGAAACAGCTGTCACAATAATAAAAAAACTAAAATACTTGCAGAACTTAATAATAACATTATTAAATTTGATTTAGATAAAATAAAAATAAAAATATAGTTCAACGAATTAAACAATAGAATTGACCTCACTCGAATCTAAAATACGGCATTCGCATAGTAATAAATTTCATTAAATTTCAAAGATTTGTTGACAGACTGTAAAAACACAAAATCAAGAATTGTCTGGAGTGACTTACTTGAGGTTTTCCCCGGAGAATTCCTTGTCCAGGAAGCGTGTGAAGTGTTCCCGCCCTGCTGGATCCTGCAGCAGCTCTCGGAGCCCGAAGGCCCAGCGACGCACACGCCGCAACGGGACCTCTTTGCTGAAAACACACCCTCTACGTCAGCAGGCTTCATAGTTACTTTTTTTTTATTTATTGTGATACAACATTAAAAAAAAAAGAGTCCCAGCTGCTCCCGACTGTCTGGAACCAGTGAGACTATGGCATCCCCAATTGGGGTATGTCGTGAGGCTGAAGGTTTTTGAGGAAAGGAAGGAGATGGGGGAGAGGAAGGTGGGGAAGTACCAGGTTATTAAGTCATTTTAAGCAACGCTTCAATGCTAAATGGAGGTCTTTCACCAGGGCGATACTGAAAGTATTTACTACTCCGGAACGTGCCGCAAATATAAAATTGTGTCTAGTTCTTTAAATAAACAATGTGGATTAGACCCGATTCCACCGCGGCTCCTCAAAAAGTGTCTAAAACATGTAGTGCCCTTCCTATACAATTCCTTACTACCGCTTACACTACTGCTCAAAGAGGCCCTTGTTTCACCGATTTAAAAAAAGCCACAACTAGATGCTGAAGATTTGGGTAATTATCGCCCCGTGTCAAATCTTCCATTTATTTCTAAAGACCTTGAAAATATTGTGATCAGGCAGATTACCGCCCGTCTGGCGAAAAATGAACTGCTTTCCAAATACCAGTCAGCGTATAGGAAGCACCATTCTACAGAGACTGGATTATTGCGCGTCTTGTCAGATTTGATGCTTGCAAACGACTCAGGTAAGCTAGCTTTGCTATCATTATTAGATTTGAGTGCAGCATTTGATACCATCCATCATAATATGTTGATCGACAGACTGGAAAAGACTTTTGGACTGGGTGGCGAAATCACTCAGTGTTTCTTTCACCTGCGCATAATCAAATCAATACGGAAAAATACTCCAACCAATGGCACGAAGATGTTGGTAAATTCTTACGTTGTGTCTCTCAAATAATCTCAAATAAAATCATGTTTCAAATAAGCACCTACTTTTCTTTTGTCAATAACCTTCTAATGTATATAATATCAGTGACAAATAGGATTTAAACACTAACTTCAATGTCATGCAATGTGTAGTGTTTTCTAATATATGTGTCCTGTGCGTGCAGCCATCATTAGTCAAGTCACCATCTCAGCCCAAAACATTGTAATTTAATTAAGTTTTAATGTGGAGTGCCCTACCAGGTAAGTATGTTTTCTGTATATGTACATAATAAGATAAACCCTAGCAAGTAGTATTTGTACAGCGCCCTTGAGGTGATTTTTCACAAAAACGGCGCTATATAAATCGTCCAAGTATTATTATTAAGTCAATAGCTATAAGCCATAGTTGTGCGAGGTGTGTTCAAAAGAAAAGGTGAATTTCGAATTTTTTCGAAAAGTATTTATTTATTCATCAATATCCATTTTCTCCCCTTCAAAGTAATCCCCCTCAGATATAATGCACTTATGCCAGCGCTTCTTCCAATCCTCGAAGCACTTCTGGAATGCGCTTTTCGGTATGGCCATCAGCTCGTTCTTCGATTCTGACTTTATCTCATCAATTGTGGCAAAACGCTTTCCTTTCATTGGTCTCTTCAGTTTCGGGAAAAAGTCACAGGGAGCCAAATCTGGTGAATACGGTGTTTTTTTTGGCCAAATAATCACGAACAAGCATTGATGTGTGAGCTGGTGCATTATGGTGATGCAAAATCCATGATTGGTTTTTCCACAATTCCGATCGTTTGAGCCGTATTGCTTCATGCAAACGTTGCATAACTTCCTTGTAGTATTCCTTATTAACCGTAAAACCTGTTGGCAAGAACTCATGATGCACCACGCCATTGTAATCGAAGAAAACAGTGAGCAAAACCTTCACATTTGATTGAACTTGGCGTGTTTTTTTCGGTCTTGGCTCTTCTGGCCGCTTCCATTGGGATGGTTGGGCCTTGGTTTCAACGTCATAACCATATACTCACGTTTCATCACCAGTTACGACCCTTTTGAGCAAATCTGGATCGTCGTTGACGTCATTCAACAACTCCTGAGCGATACTAATGCGACGTTGCTTTTGCTCAAAATTTAGCAATTTCGGAACAAACTTCGCTGCCACACATTTCATGCCCAAAACATCCGAGAAAATTGCACGGCATGAGACGATTGATATGCCAACATCCTCTGCAACTTCCCTAATAGTGATTCGACGATTTTCCAAAACCATTTTCTTCACTGTTTCGATGCTTTCTTCGTTTGTTGACGTGGTTGCAACTCCAGGACACTCATCGTCATTAATATCTTCTCGGCCTTCTGTAAAGCGCTTGTACCACTTATAAACACTTTTTTGAGACAAAGTAGACTCGCCGAATGCCACAGTCAACATTTTAAGTGCGTTGGAGTTAATCCATTTTTAACGCAAAATTTAATACATATTCATTAATCCATTTTTTTCAAAAGTAAAAAATCGAAGAACACACAAAAACGTGACTAACCTTTCCAGTTGTCAAAAACAAACCACTGATATAAAATAGCTGATAATGCTAACATATGATAAACATATGCGTACCATATAACAAAAAAAAAATCGATAATCGAATGTACACGGCCCGCGAAAATTCAAAATTCACCTTTTCTTTTGAACACACCTCGTAAGTCACTAATTATAAGTCTCAGTAGTTAATCCCTAGCTATAAGTCTCAGTTGTAAGTCAATAGTTATAAGTCTTACTTATAAGCCATTAGTAATAAAGTTTAGCTGTAAGGTATTGGTTGTACATGGTATTTAATTAATTGTAAAGTGCCCTTGAGGTGATTTTCCCACGAAAACGGCGCTATACAAGTAATCCAATTATTATTGTTATTATTATTTAAATTAATAAATTGTGAAATAACATAAATTAATTAAATAAAATTTAGTTGCGCACGCCGGGATTTGAACCCGCAACCTCCGGATTCGTAGCCGAGGATGGTAAATGACCGACCACGCAAGCCGTCACGCCTCTACTCTAATTGCGAGACCTCTAAAGACACTTTGATTTTAGCAACATTTGAAAAGAATATATTAAACTTTTCATATTTTTGTATTTTATATATTTTAAATGGTATTTTTTTTAAATATTATTTACTCTATTGAGGTTCAGAATCAAATAAAGTGACATGAAGTTGTACTTAATTTTTAAAAAAATTAATTGAGATTTTCACTTAATATTTTTTTTATTATGTAAGGAAAAAAATTGCATTTTAAAAAAGAGAATTTCGAATTTGCAGATTAAAAAAAAAAAAAAATTTCGATCTTGCCAGGATTCGAACCTGGAATCTTCTGATCCGTAGTCAGACGCGTTATCCGTTGCGCCACAAGACCACAGAGAAGAGCGGCCAAATCAACCTATTTAAACATTGGCACCCTTATAAAGAAATAATAATAACATAATTATTTATTTCCTTGCGCAAAACACAAGTGTGGCAATTTAAAAAATTAAACCGAAATTGATAAAATAATACCCACCTATAAGATTATTTTTATTGAATTTTTTTTTTTTCACTCTGTAAACTAAATTTGTCTGTTTTCATTTTTGCAAGCCAAGTTACGGTCTGACATTTAATAGTAGACAAAAATTAAGGCGGGTGCTGCAATAGTTTAAAATGCTTTAAATGGCAGCACCAAGATGGTTCATAGGAAAAATAATATATGTTTAAAAAGGCACAATGGTCCAAGTAGGGAAAAGTAATCCGAAATGGGGTACCTAGGTAAAACAGGGTACTTATAGCTACTTTCCATAAACGAAGTTGAATTTTACCGCTAGAGCGCGCATTATTCGTCGCCATTTGCGTTTAGTCAACAAACCCTTGTGGTTGGTAGATCAATACACTTCTTTTTTTTGTTTTTGTTCGAATTTTTGTGAATTTTAAAGTGTCTGAGATTCGATAACAACAAGTGTCATGGTGCACAATTTTTTTTTATCGTGTTTACCTTCCGTGCTACAAAAAATATTAACCGTATTGAGTAATAATACTTCAAGTGGTATTTCTTCGGTTATTGTTTTTGCGGTTTCAAGTGCCCCAAAGGCCCACGAGGGCTTCACGGGTTGGAAGCAGGATGACTTGGATCAGTTTAACTGTAATAAATATTAGGTTGGGGTAAAATCGGGTACTATACTCGATTTTACCCAAGTACCAGGGTAATAGCGTACATTTTAAGGGTTCGGCATTTTTATTTTAATTGTGTTACTTTATTATTTAGACTAATTGTTTTATTTTGTGTTGTTAATACCACAGTTACCGTACTAATAAAGTGTAAGTTTATTAAATCTCTATACTTATTAATGTGAATTCTGCAACAGTAAGGAACTCCAGTGAAAAATATAATGACTTTAAAATTATATATTCATATAGATCAGCAAACGCCCATTCTGAATATATAGGGTGGCAGTAAAACTGCCGTTATGGTTTGAATGTTTAATATATTTTTTTTTTATTTCAGAATTTTGTGAAGAAAACTTGGGGAATTTGAAATGGAACAAACACTACACAACAGAACAGCGATCAACAATTGTTGAATTTTATTTTGAAAATCAACGGTCAATTGTTTTGACGCAGCGTGCTTATTGTCGTTTTTTTAATGTGCGTACTGGACCTTCAGCACCAACAATAAACCGCCTGGTTGCAAATTCTCGACAACATGGTACAGAAAGACACCTTGCATGTACCGGAAGACCACGTACGGTCCACACGGAAGAAAATATCCAACGTGTTGTGGATAGTGTGCAGGACAGTCCAGAAACATCAAGAAGACGTTCGGCACAACTGGGGCTATCGCTGAGGTCCGTTCAGAGGATTTTGGCCACAGTGCACATGTTCCCGTATAAGGTTCAGCTTGTGCAAGAATTGAAGCCGATAGACTACCAACAACGGCTTGATTATGCCATTTCATTCCAAACGATAACGGTAGTTTTGCACCACCCTGTATAACTTTCGTTGTATACAATTATATGCAGAATTTATAAATCGCTATTTAAAAGTGAATAAAAAATCATCTCATTAAAACACTGTGTGATGTTGGTACCATTGCATTTGGATCATCTGATATCACGTGAGCATTCTGTTTTTGGATCAGTATGAAAATTTTTATTTTTTGATGTTGTTGTGTATTTAAAATATGTATTTTTTTTAGTTTTGGCAAAACTAATTTTGGGTGACTTTAAGCTCTATAATAGTTGTTCAATATAAACAACTATTATTAATTAAAGAAATTAGAGTATTCACGATTAAACCAATTACCAATATGGATATTATGATAATATTAATGCTCAATACTATTATTATTCTTTGAGTTGAAGTTTCTAAAAAGGTGCATAATGTTATTACTTATGTTTAGTTATGGTTTACCATGAATAGAATATACAATTATGTACGATAAAGCTCATCCTTGTTTTGACATTTGACATTCTAACCTCAAAACTGATCAAAACCGAACGGCCATAGATTTGGAGGGTTTTGAAAATTATTTTAACCATGAAAACTAACTTTAAAAAAAAACGAAATATACTCGTATTTAAGTTTGAACGTCACTATTGATAAAAAAAAATATAAAAAATTGTATTGGAGTTTCTTATTCTCCCTTAACCTTTTCTACGTTCCAAAATTTTTTAATGACCTCTGTCACATGCGGGGCTCTTTAAACTGTAGAAGCTTTGCGGCGCACGGGTGAGCTGCCGCGTACAGGATATGTATGGTGCGGCACAGAGGTGCGCTTCCCGCGTCTTAAAGGTTAAGTAACCCATTTTGGACTATTTTCCCCTACCTACATTTTTATTACTTTTACAAAATGATTCTACATCGCTAATAAGACATAACATAGAAATGATTTTACTTCGTATGAGTAGTAATAAATTATCTACCAGGAATGAAGAGTTCCCCTGTAATGGTAAATTGAAAAACACAACACAAATAAATATGTGTATATTGAATCTGCAGCGCCAGATCAGCCATACGTTCATAATGTGCAAAAAACAGATGCAACCTCTTAAACTGAATGCCGTAGAAATGAGATCTCTTAGACGAATGTGTGGTAAAACCATGAATGATCGTGTGAAAAATATTGAGATTCGTAAAGAATGCAAGGCTGATTGATGTAAGCGTAATGAGTAAAATTAAGAAAGGGAAGCTTAGATGGTTTGGGCATGTGGAGCAAATGAACAAAGAAAGGAGTGTAAAAAGAATGTACGACGCGAATGTGAATGGAAGAAGAAGCCGGGGATGCCCGAGGAAGACATGGCACGATCGAGTGAACCAAATACTCGAGTCGGGCCATGTCAGAAGTCGGAATAACAGAAGAGAATGTATGAGGCGTTGTATGAATGTGAATGAAGCAAGAAGTGTATGCCAAAATCGAGTTGTTTGGCGGTCCCTCCTCTCTGCCTACCCCTGCGAGAAAAGCCTCGATGGTTAGTTAGTCAGTTAATATCTGTAGCAATTTATATACATACTTGCAAAATAAGTATAGCACTAAAACGGTTAAGATGTTTTGGATCCGTAATGTTTGTTGCGAAGCGTGAATGATTTCTATAGGTAAATGGACAGACTCTTGTATCAGTAATTGCTTCTTGTTCATGGGCTAGTTAATAGATTCGATAGTAGGTATATACTGATTGCCAAGCATCCCTTCCACTAAAAGTCACTGATCACCACTGATACCTAGGCTCGCCTATAAGTGACGAAGGAGGTTGTGAAACAGAAGTGAAAAGAAGGATTTGCATGACAAAAGACGCCATGAACAAATTGCTAAAGACACGGAGTGAGAGAGGCATAATGAAGACCACTAAGATGAGACTCGTCCGAGCGTTGATTTTCAACATATTTCTTTACGGTGTGGAAACATGGACACTCAGAGTCAGCGAAAGGAAGCGGATAGACACCCTGGAAATGTGGTGCTGAAAGAAAATGCTCGGGACTCCATGGACAGCCAGGTGCACAAATACATCAATCTGGAAGAACTACCTGCAGCATTTTCTCATATTCTTTAGACATGTCGATCGCCAAACCGAGAACTCCATCCTGGAGAAGCTCGTGGTAACTGGCATAGTGGAAGGCAGAAGAAGCCAAAGACCAAATTTCGCGAGTGTCTGGAACATCGGTGTCCTTGGCCCTCCACACAGCGGAGTGGAGGGGACTTGCACACGGGAGAGATTGCAGTGGAGGTCACGATCCTCAGCAATGAGGAAGCGACTCAAGAAAAAGCATTCGAGTTACAACATTGTCAAAAAAACTTCACGCTCCTTGATAGCTTTGCATACGGCGAGACAATAGAGTTGCACATCAAGTTGATTTGTTAAGTTCACCTCTTGTGATGCGATGCTTTTCGGACTATTTGATTGGCTAACCAGATGAAAACATCATACGGTTAGCCATAACTCGGTGCTGTGTTTTATTTTGTAAGAAAGAGTACATTTAAATACATTCTTTCGAAGCGGGGCGACAGAATTCGATGGGGAGATGTGTAATGAAATATGCATAGGTGGTGTCGTAAATGAACGGTAAATTTCTAAGGGGGGGCGAATCTATAGATATCAATGAATCTATGAACCGAAAATTTATTTATTGTATTATATACACCCTATATGGGCTTTTGCATGTATGGTTAGTTATAATAAACAGGTGCGAAACACAGCACAGTAGGTACATTGATAAAATAACCAACAAATACAGGAATAACATAGTGTAAGTGCCATTCCAAGTAATTAGCTACAGAGGCGAATATTCAAAACATACCTCACATTCACTGACACTTATTCTCTAGACACATATTTTAATAATGTTGAGAATGTATGCAACAATCGTCTGTTTGTATTTGTATTCCGAGCAGTTGAACATATGTACCACGTCTGCGTGAAGTCTAGGTAGTAATGAATTTTTGAATGACTCAGTCCTGAAATTATCGTAACAATTGAATAAAATTTTAGATTGAGTAGTTCTAGTTGGAATATTAAATTTAATTAAGCTAACTATATCAGGGCTGTCTTTAAAATATATGTAGGTTAGGTTAGATTATATTAGGTTAGGTTGGGATCGATTAGGCCAGGTTAGAATAGATTAGATTGTCAATCTCCATCAAGGTATGGCACTAGAAGAATAAGATACTTGTTAAACCTGCTGGATTCTGTGTAAAGGGGGACGGTTTGTCCGATTGACAACCCGTTGTTAACAGACCGATGCACAGATGCAATTTAGGTATCCTGAGTTTGTTCTACAGATATTTCGATGGAGCCTGCTCGAAAAAGCTAGCAGCGTCGATCCCTTCCACGCCGGTGCACATGCGTGAAACTCGACAGACCCAAGCGGAACATCCGTTCAAAGTTGATGTTGGCTTCATGAGAATAGGTCGTTTTGCCCACTCGTTTTTGTGTAAATCGGCTCATATGCTACTGGCATCTGAATAAAACCCTTCCTTAACCCGCCTCAAAACGTAGCCCAACCAGGTGGCGATATAATTTCCCCATATGTGCTACGTACAGACAGGGGCGCTCTTGTGAGGTGTCACATAAAAAAAGAAGATAGTAGAGAAACACAGTAGCGCCATCTCACCTCTGTTTGTCCTGCTCCCACAGCTCTGTGGTGTCGGCCAACCAGGGGTTCGGCCATTCCGGTGGAGTCAGGAAGGCGTCGTATTCAACGTACTGCTCGTAATAGTTGATGCACCTGTAAATCAACACAACAGGGTAATATCACTGTTTTTTTTTTCCATTGTCTACAAAAATTGAGAACAAAATTATGATAATGATGGAATTTTTATTTATTTTGTGTTTACAGTAAAATTTTCTAATACAATTTAAAGTGTACCGTTTTTGGTATACCGCTAAAACGACATGTTTGTTTTTGTTCGTGAATATGACGTCACGCCGACCAGCGTCGGTGATCGCACAAGTAAATAAATATATATATATTTTGATAAAAGAGAACATTGATTGAACTCACGCTTCTGCCACCTTGGAGACCTTGATATTCCTCCGCTCCATGCGCTGCTTCAGCAGTGAGACCTGCCGACGGGCCGCCTCCAGTCGGGAGTCTGTTGTTGCCACCCTGCAATTACAATACATACATAATATACAGATCGAAAGCCTTAACTCTGCAGTCACAGTCTTTCACTCGATGGGGAAAAGTAAACCGTATATAACTAACATTTCGCGGTTTCACAGCAGGGATAGGCAGAGAGGATAGACCGCCATATAACACACTCTGTCTCAGCACACACTCTCGCTTCATTCGCATTCTTATATCGTCTCATACATACTCTTCCGCTAGGTCCTTGGTGACTAACGGCCGTTCTTCCCAACCTTACTGAGCAACGGCTGAGCCGGAATTTTCCCTCAGCACTGTTCAAATGCACAAATTCGCATTTCCCAACGAAATCTCAGTCAAACGTAGGATCATCTTAAGTTATCGAATTCTGTGGATTAGAGTTCTCCTCAGTGAAAGGCTAGTTATAAAAAGTGTCAACAGAGTATCAAATGACAGCGTAAACGTCAAATGTCATAGATATCTATGGTCTCAAACGTCATTCGTTTCGCGAACTATTTTCTGTACCTATTCTATTGACAGTTTTGAACATGGAGAGCGAAAATGAAGATATTTTTAATGTAATACCAATAGCGGGTATGGACAGAGTATATGAAGACAGTGGCGATGGAGATATTATTGACATAATTCAAATAGTGGAATGGGCGGAAGTAATTGACGGTAATATCGGGCTACACAGGCGGCGACAGGATGTGGATGTCGATTACGTCGAAATTTTAAATGAAAAAGAATTTTTTAACCGTTTTAGAATGTCAAAAACATGTTTCTTATATGTTTCATGTCGATTTCGTGTTAAGACTGATTGAAAATTGAAAGAACGTACAGAAGACAAACGTCAACAATGTTTACTTCCGTTTTCGCGGCATCGGTAATAGTCAAGGTAACACTTTATTTTTAACAAATGCGTTTTTAAATATAAAATGATGGTGTTTGTATTACAATATTTAAGACAAATAATATGTATTCATAATAAATAGAAAATTAACTCGTCTATGTTAATTTAACATTGAAAGTGTTTACTTTGATGTCATTTTATTGACTATGAACGTGTGGGGGTACAATTATATTTTCCATAGAAGTGGGCGAGTACTTCGTAGACAATTTAGGAAGTTCAAAGATGAAAAATGTTTGGAGACAGTCAAATAGCGCGAATACTTAACAAAACACTTGGCTGATCGGCAGCTCAGTTGATCATTCGAAAAGTTGGAGAAAACGGCCGTAAGTATCTTGGCAACTACCGCAATATATCTGCACGGAGATTCGTACACAGGAACACATCGCCGAGAATTTGTCAACTCGTCGGCAACGCCAGTCTTCAGTAACCAGTTTTTCAAGATACATACCTATACATTCAAGATACATACCTATACATTCAAGATACATACCTATACATTCAAGATACATACCTATACATTCAAGATACATACCTATACATTCAAGATACATACCTATACATTCAAGATACATACCTATACATTCAAGATACATACCTATACATTCAAGATACATACCTATACATTCAAGATACATACCTATACATTCAAGATACATACCTATACATTCAAGATACATACCTATACATTCAAGATACATACCTATACATTCAAGATACATACCTATACATTCAAGATACATACCTATACATTCAAGATACATACCTATACATTCAAGATACATACATACATATCAAGAGCATACGACCGAGTTGACAGAAAAAAAGTTATGGAAAGTATGGAGTGAATACAAATCTTATACAGGCAATCGCATCTCTGTACGAGGGAAGCGTTGCATGTGTTAGGGCAAACGGTGATTTTACGGGGTGGTTTGACATCACAAAAGGTGTTAAGCAAGGCTGCGTAATGTCACCGTGGTTATTCAATCTATACATGAATAATTGTATGCAAGAATTGAAAGAGGTGGGCTTGGGTGCGAAAGTCTGCAACTATGTTGCCTGTTGTATGCGGATGATGCGGTGCTGATTGCTAACAGTATGGAAGATCTACAGTCCCTCGTATCTAGGGTGAACCAAGTATGTATGAAGAATGAGCTAATGATGAATGTAAGTAAGTCTAAAGTCGTGGTGTTTGAAAGAGAGAGTACGAAAACAGTGTGCAATATAGTTGTGAATGATGAATACTTGGAGCAGGTAGATGAGTTTGTGTATTTGGGAAGTATGTTCATGAGAGATGGAAAGACTGATAGGGATATTGAAAGAAGGGTGAATGCAGGAAACTCCATTAACGGAGGACTGAACGCAGTTGGCGCTAACAAAAAGTTGTCCAAAGAAGTGAAGCTAGCAGTCCATAATGGAGTGCTGATACCAACTCTGATGTATGGCAGTGAGGCACGGAACGGGGCAGAGGAAGGATGAAAGTAGACTGAATGCTGTAGAAATGAGATCTCTGAGACGAATGTGTGGTAAAAACCATGTATGATCGAGTGAAAAATGTTGAGATTCGTAAAGAATGCAAGGCTGATGTAAGCGTAGTGAGCAAGATTAAGAAAGGGACGCTTAGATGGTTTGGGCATGTAGAGCGAATGAATGAAGAAAGGAGTGTGAAGGTCTTCGTCACTCAAGTCGCCGACTTTATATATGTTCGTTCCGAAATGTGACATTACTTAGGTTGACGAACATTTTAGTAATTAAATAATGAAAAAAATATTTTGTTCAAACCACTGCTTTGGGAAATAAATATTACTTCTAAGCCACTATAAATCATTAAGGGGGAGTGGAATAATTTACTATTTCGAAATAATGATAATATTATTACGCAATACCATAAACATGATGTTTATAAGGAGAAAAATATGAATTACATATTTTTAAAATTTACATAGGTTTAGCATTCATCAAAATCAAATTAGAAATATAATCTTTTTCTGACCGCGCTACGTATGTTTTACAAAATATTTTTAAATATGAAATATCCTTAAAAAATCCTTTGAACGTTTTTCTTCAACATGCGCTTTTAAAAATTCCAATAAAAAACAAATGTTGGGTGCAGTTCAAGTTTTTTATGAACACTAACCTTCATGTTTTTTTTAAATGCGGCTTAAAAAAGTTTCGTAAAGTTTATTAAAAAAAACTCAAACGCAGATGATGGCAATTATTTTTCTCCAGTTTTTAAAAGTATTTTGAGATTTTTAAACCACCATTTAATTCGGAAAGGCCGGTTTTTATATAAAATTAATTATTTGGCCGTAAAGTGCTGCTAACATTCCGTGCGGTATGAATTCGAACTAGAGTTTTTTTTTAAATACGACAGATGTCGATAATTAAATTTTTCAATGTTACGCCAAATTTGTTCGAAAATGGTTTATCTATGGGCATATCTATTATCTATGCTACTGTCAGTTGGTGCAGTTTGCTTTGCCCTATTTATAACTATATTTTTTCCGACGTCTCCCCACGTGCAATGTAAATATTGTTTAGTTCTTATGTTTACAAATTTTATAAGGAAAACTCCAAATAAGATATTTTTATGCTTTCCAAGGGACAAGGAAAGGAGAAAAAATGTTATAATGCTATGAAACGACATCCGATCAAAAATCAAATTATTTCTTTGAAAAGGTCGCCTTTGTGAAAACCATTTAAATGTAAGTAATATTATAAACAATATTTATTTCCCACAATTTACGATTAATTCGGTATAATTCCATGCAAAAATTTGTGAGCGTGACAGTTGTTTTTCAAATGATTTGATTGCTTCGTAAATAATAAGAATCTGCTATAGTGTACATACGTCTTCTAATGTTAATTTTTTTATATTTCAGGATGAAGACGTATCAGGTTCAGAATTTGATATGTGCAAAAATGCATGCCTCTACACTCTACAACCATATTCCATCCCTATCATGGATCAAATAATAAGGATAGTATGCGCTCTAATTAATCTACAAGATGTTTTAATTAAAGCGTAGTAAAGACTGTAGTTGAATTTCCAGTCAATTGTATGTTGAAAAATCAATGGGCAGTTACTAAATAAATAAATAATCTATGTGCATCCATTATATTTTATAGCACTCAAATAATTACTTTCAACTAATTATATCAACATCCAACATTTAATAAATAATTTATGTAACCTACAAGACTTTCATTATTTTCTTTTAAATCTCTACTGAAATGTACTTTTCTTTTTCTCGCCTAAAGAAATGTGGATTATTATAATATATATTTACTGTAAATTGAAAAATGTTACTCTATATTCTATTGAAAGGTTATATCAGTTATGAGAATTCACGAGGAGGAGTCGAGGGAGGCAATTAAAACAAATTATATATTTTACCCATTTGTATTTCAGTTTTGTAAAAATTGCATCAGACCAAAATTGTGTACATTTTATAATTAGTTATTTGCATAATGCTTCATCATACTTCGCATACGATTGAATGACTTCTAGAAGTTTCCAAGTCATAATTGGCAAACACAACACAGTGCAGCCTGTTTCTGGGCAAAACGCATCTGTGGTTGCGTCTGTGCCCTAACTTTGGGAATAGGTTGTATCGAATATGTCAACTTATTTTTCATCGGCGACTCCTTCGCTGGGAATTTTACTTTGACGGTGAAATCTTCTCTTAAAGCATCCGGAGAAGCACCGAAAATCGGATCATCATGACTCGGAATGTGACCACACTTTTTTAATTTTATGTTATTAGTAGCCTCAACTACTTTCAAAACTTCTTCGAGGATTCTTCCACGCTGAAGAGCTTTCGTGTGAAACAGTTTAGCGCAGGAAAGTGCGTGCTTCCATCCACCTGGAACAATAAGAAAATACAAAAAATTATGTTATCTTTTGTTATGAATGTATGTAGATTTGACGACATTGCGAGGTCAGACTAAAGGACTAAAGCTGGGGGCTGCCTGCAAGTTTACTGATGAAGATGATACAAATTAGTAACTAACCTCGAGATGCATGACAATCTTTGCATTTGCATGAATCTAGAACTTCTAGAGCTTCTTTGCAAATCAGTGTTAGTGTGTACGCCTTTGTTTATATTTTATGCTCCGGAGTGACTCGAGTGCAAACTCGCCGATTCGCTTCACCTGGACATACCCCACTGCACTGTCTCCATAGTTCTCCCGTACTGATCTGTAACATATACACAATATTATACGAGTATATCAAAATATTCACCTAGCAAACTATAATGTTATTATCAGGCAATGTCTCGCAAGGAATGTTTTTTGTTTGTTGTTCAATTGACATTACAATAAGAGCATTCGGTAATTAACCATTATTATCAATAATTTATAGGTGGAAACGGTATTACACCATTTCTACACAGGTGGATATCTACGCAATAGTGATGAAATTTACTTTAAGAATGGCCAAACTTGTATAGATAATCGTATGACAGGGAGGTTAAATCGCAAGCTGTCGGTTTAATTTAATTAAAAAAGGCCCGAAAAAAGACTATTTTGGGCGCATATTGTAAAAATAATTGAATATATATGGTATGAGAGTTAATACAATACGCTCTTCTTACCTTATCATCTTAAAACCTCGAAAATTTAGCACTGAGAAAATTACTTGAGCTCAATCATTCATACCGTCGATTTTAGACAAATTGTCGCCTGAGCCCGTAAAAAAAATCACTGTCAGTCATTACAACTATACAATCTTATAGTAAATTAAAACAAAATATACACTTGAAAAACTAAATAATTCCGGAAATAACCACGTTAACACAGGTCGGGAATGTTTGGACTGCCGAGTACTATTGACTATTGATTTTTGACATTCGGTAAAAGGAAAAGTTTAGGCCGTTTTTTAAATCAATATTTATGAATGAAAATATTAAAAATACACATTTTTAGTACGATAATCATAATCAGAAAAATAAAGTTTGAATCATCCACGTGTTTTTAACAGTATTCCTGATTTGTGAAAATAGCCTTTATATATTTTGAGTAGCTAGCGTCACTCCTAAAATGAATATAATATACATACGTATTGAAACTATGGCGTCTCTAATAATGCAGTAATAATAACAATTACCTTTTTATGTCAAATATTATGTATTCATTGTCTCATAAAAAATCATAATTTCCAAGCTAAAATCGCAGAAAATATCTCGGCAAGTAGCTAAATCAATTATTGACTGGTACAAAAAATATTTTTTACCGGGGCATATGCCCACAGACATTTGACCACAGAGCAAACGATGAAATTAATAATCCTCGAAAGCATCTTCATTAGGCTAAATAAATATTTCCGGGAATCATCATCGCCATCTGAGGATTTATGACGAAACCTGTTGTCCACAGACTTACCTCAAAATTCCTACAATAAACTACTGTAGTGAACAGATGTCGTTAAAGTCGTTTTATTTAAAATTTCAAGACCATTTAAACCAGCTTAAGAAAACATTGCCATTTAATGGGGGGAAAACAGATTTCAACTGTAAAGTACCTCACAGAACAGAGAATCCATTATCACAATTATCTTCTCAGTAAATCGGTTTCAACGGTAATAAATCATTTTAGGCACCATAAAATTTTCAATTGGGTCGGCGTAAATAGAATCGTATAGATAAGTGGTCTCAAGTGGCCTAACCACTGCTTGAAAATGGCCTCGAACACGAAAACAGCTGTCACAATAATAAAAAAATAAATTATTAATAATATTATTTAATAAAAAAAATAAAAAATGGAGTTCTACGACTTAAACACAAAAATAATTAATAAATGTTTCAAAACTAAGAGCTTCTTTTATTTATTTATTAAAATGCGGTTTTATCTCTGGTGCTCCAGCGTGGCCGATAGCTAAGGCACTAATTTGTGTCTATTAAACAGCAGCGTGGCCGATGGCCACACAAAAAACCTACTTTTTTTATGGGATTTTCAACCTTAAAAAATGTTCGTAGCTCAATAAATTAAATTACATTCGCAAACATGGCTAAAGCCATTTCAAGCAACATTTCCATTCTGGTCTTTCAATGGGGGGGTCTTTAACCAGGGCGATACTGACAGTATCTACTGGTGAAGACTAACTAACCATCACGCCGTTTCTCCGTAGTGTAGACAGAGAGGATGGACTGTCAAACAACTGTTTTGCTTCATTCACAATCATACATTATTTTCTGTTATTCCGACCTCTGACATGGCCCGACTCAAGTATTTGATTCAATTGATCGTGCCACTTCTACCTCGGGCACCTCGACTTCTACTTCCATTCATTCACATTCGCGTCATATATTCTCCTTACACTCCTCTCTTCGTCCATTCGCTCTACATGCCAAAAGCATCTAATAATAATAATAATAATAATAATCGGATGATTTTTATAGCGCCGTTTTTGTGAAAAATCACCTCAAGGGCGCTGTACAAATCTTACTTCCTATTCTTACATTATTCCTACATAATAAAAATTATTTTTTATTTTTTTTGGACACTATCATTACACATTATTTATAGACCATATAAAGAGATGCAGTTAGATTATCAAAATTAAATACGGCTTGGTCTAAGTTTTCATACATGTTTAATTTAAAAAAAAAAGAAGCTAACTGTATTTATTCCTTATGATATATTGCAAGACGCTAATACAAATGATAGGAGTTATGTGAAGTTAGGCGGCGGGTGGGGACTGGGGCCGGGGGTACTGATCCTTTCTTCCAATCTTCTTTGTCTTTGTTGGTGACGGGACGCTTGGTGTTGGTTTGCCCGTACGCCAGGTGGCGCTCGTCGGCCGGCTTCAGGATCTGGAAAGAGTACATCAGCGTGTCGTCTATTTCTCGCCCCAGCCGGTGGTATCCTTGTCGGGGTCGGGCCACAGCAGGTCGCAGAGCAGCCTTGTCGGGCACGTCCGTGGGCCGCATGATGCACCGGATCTGCTCCGTGAACTGGAGGTCAGAACTCAGGTCGCCGTGACAGCAGAAGATCTTCTCGTCAAATGTTTTTATTTCCTATTGCGCCTTTCTCGGTAGCCATGAAATCTAATTTTGTGGATTGCGGTTGTGGTACAACGTTCAAGGTTATACAATTATATCTTTGCAGCTATTAAAGGCTCCAAAATAGCACATTCACCATTAAGTTTGAGTTTGGGTTGTCTAGCTCGGTCGTATATTGTTTACAATCACCATAGTTCAAAGAATAACATTTTAATCATTCACTCTGGGACACTTTTAACAGGCAAAGGTCTTTTAACAAGCACATGTGGCGAACGCCTTCGGCCGATGACCGATTCTTTTGGGTTAATTTAGAACAACGTGACAGATTTGAACTTAAAATATTTGGGTTTTTATTTGATTTTTTATTATAAACTTGATTTAAGCCCGAAACGGTCACACTAAAATTATATGATTTTTATAAATGTAACCTAAAAATAATTGCGGTTATTTTATGCTATTTTTACACCGGGAAAATTAATAACTTCCTAATGTTTCCGAGATAAATCAGGAGCGACTATAAAACGCAGCCGGGAGCCACGGGGGCAGCCAAAGCGTCAATCTCAACATTTTTCACACAATCATACATAGGTTTACCACATATTGGCCTCAGAGATCTCGAGATAGGGGAAAAATTCGATATTTAAAAATATTTGATCAATTTCAACTGAAGTAGGATAAAATTGAACTTACTTTGAGCTTAGAAACACTTCCACCAGCCGCGCTTCTATCTGTTGATATGTAAAATTGGATAGTTTACCTGGAATCCGTTAAAGGCTGAGCCGTTCCTGGGGCAGGAACCGCATTGCTTGCCTCATCGCCGTGCGCTGGAGCCGTCACCGTTACTATGGGCATGGCTACCTGCAGGTTCAAAAGTAAAAGAGCGTATTTTTTTACAAATTACCAGAGGACAATTGCATATTTTTCACAGAGGGCGCTGCGATCGTTTAAATGGTTTTAAATGGCAATACCAAATTGTAGCTCAGTGGATTAGAGCGCAAGGTCCCGGATGGACCATGAGGTCCTGGGTTCGAGTCCCAGTTGCTACCGTTATCTTTTTCTTTTCTGTGTCTTTTCAGTTTCATGTTTCATTCCAGAGGGAAGAAGCAGCGTACACAGCGAACATTTTAATTAAAAACGTCAAGAGTAAACGAAACATGATACGCGCTCACAGACGGCGGTAATTAAAATATTTAAAAAAAAACACACTTTCAGAGCGTTTAAATATCGAGATGAATTGTTTGTTGGTGGGTCTACATACGGAATATGAAATAGAATTTTTTTTTACTGTACATTTTAACATTCAAATCCTTCAAGAAACTTATCTACGCATGTAGATTTATTGAAATGAAGAGAAGCAAAGAAATAACTTACGGATGTAGACTTGGCTGGGGCAGAAATCACCTTAGCACCGCAACGGCACGCCTTTTTAATGTCAACTTCTGTGGTGTTCACGCACCCCGGCTAAAAATGCAACAAACATGACATATTATTAGAATCCCGTTATAAACACTAAATGGATAATCCCTAGAAGGGTGATCTACACCTGTGATAACACACGAGTGACCCAGCTGCTCCCAATCATCTGGAACCAGCGAGACTATGGCATTCCCAACTGGGGTATGTTGTGAGGCTGAAGGTATAGAGGAAGGGAAGGAGATGGGGAGAGAAAGGTGGCTACTCAAATCTGATCACAAACACGGCTAAAGCCATTTCAAGCAACGTTTCGATTCTGAATGGTGGTCGTTTACCAGGGCGATACTGACAGTATCTACCACTCTGGAACATGCTGCAAATACACTACATATTATTTCAAATTAATAAATTGTGAAATAACACAATTAAATCAAATAAAATTTACTTGCGCACGCTGGGATTTGAACCCGCGACCTCCGGATTCGTAGCCAAGAATCGTAACCACTCAACCACGGAGACCGTTTTGGAATAAGATTAATGTCCCCAATTTGCATAAGACCTGGCGACTCCTAGGGCCCAGACAGGCTAACGAAATTGAATAACTTGTCAGGAAAGAATAAATTTTATTAATTTTAGCTGAAGTAGGAGAAAAATGAGCTTACTTTAGGCACACAGCACCCTCCCCAAGACTCCATTGAAATGCTTGGGGTAAGTATTTCAGACCGGCTCAAGTATCGGGACTCTATAGAAGCCCGAGTAAATCTGGCTTCCAAGAAACTGGGCGTCTTCTATAGGGCTAGTAGATTCTTCAATAGTGGCCAACTAGTAATCCTATACAAATTTGAAGTGTGTCCAACAGTTGAATTTGAAAGTCACCTCTGGGCTGAAGCTCCCAAATACTTGATAAACCTGCTTGATTCTGGAGGGCGGTCCGTCTGATAACAGACGTTCCCGTTCACAGTTGATGTTGGCTTCATGAGAATGGATCGTTTCACCGACTCATTTTTATGGAAGTATGTAGAACGACCTACCGGCATCTGTCTTTCCTCCTACATTTAATCGGGCATCTTCAAGGCCCGCATTAACAAATCTCTTCCTACAGCCCTCTCCTTAACCCGCATCGCAACGTTGCCCAACCAGGTGGCGATATATTGTTCTCCTGTATGTGCTCCGTAAACACATGATCGCTCTTGTGAGGTGTTGCGTAAAAGAAAATATATTAAAAAAACAAGCACGCCAATAGCGCATTTCTCTGGGTATATCGCCGCAGCTGGAGTTAGTAAATTTGCGATGACAGTTTTCTTTAAAATCGGTATAATTTTACATATGTATACATCACCCTTCCACGGATATTATTATAAATTATTATTAATTGATTACGATGCAGCAGTGGTGTGTTAGCCGGGCAATGCACATTGGAATACCGGTAGAAGAGACTCACCATGGGGCGGTGCACATCCCAGAAGGCGCGCTCCTGGCTATCCAGTACCTTCCTCTCGAGCTTGTCACGCTTTTTGTCAACCTAAAAAATAAAAGAGAATAGATTAGCAAAGAACTTGTAAAACTTTAGTTTATACAACATAACTAACCATCACGCCGTTTTGTCCGCAGGGGTACGCAGAGAGGACGGACTGCCAAACAACTCGATCTTGGCATATACTTCTTGCTTCATTCACATTCATACATCGTCTCATACATTCTCTTCTGTTATTACGACTTCTGACATGGCCCGACTCAAGTATTTGATTCATTCGATCATGTCATGTCTTCATTCGCTCTACATGCCCAAACCATCTAAGCGTCCCTTTCTTAATCTTACTCATTACGCTTACATCCTTACAGCCTTGCCTTCTTTACGAATCTCAACACTTTTCATACGATCATACGTGGTTTTATCACACATCCGCGAAGAACACACGCGCCAGTTTAGACTCAAATTCGCATAAGATACGTATTTGCAAACACTTAAAAAAATAATTAATCGTTTAATGACGTTCTAACTAAAATATCTTTTTTTTGAAGTTAGTTTTCTTAGTTAAAATTTCATTCTTTCAAAGTCTACCAAACGCTCCAAATCTATGGCCAGACGGAGGTGACGTCATATTTGAAGATGCAAAAATTTATTGGAGTGTGACAAAGATTTTATTTTTACACTTTAGTACACTACAAAAATAATTGTTACAAGATGCTGACATTTTACGCTTGTTTCCTCCGACCGGTCATAGATTTGGAGCGTTTTGGCAGACTTTGAAAAAATTTAATTTTAAAAATGATTTAGTCAAAGAAAACAAACTTAAAAAAAATGCAGAACCAAAATAAGCACGAACCTCTTCCCGTGACGTCAGATGTCGAGAATGCGATGATACCAATGGGTTTCGATGAGATGGTTTTATATCACTTTTAAAAAACGATTCATAAATTCTATGTATAATTACCTAATATATTTGTTTGTCGAAGGTTTTCTGATCTACATATATGAATTTTTTTTTAAGCCTTAACATGTGTTTAAATTTCTTTTCTATCATTTAAGAAAGAATTAACAAATCTCAAATGAAATATGAAACAGAAAAGACGCAGAAAATAAACGGGTAAAGGTCGCATCTGAGACTCGAACACAGGACCTCTCGGTCTATTCGAGACACAGCGTTCCAACCAATTGATGAATAAGGAATAGAAAATTTAACTTTGTCACTTTAATTTACATGATACAATGAAATTAACATTAGATAATAAATATTTGATGTATTCAATCGACCCACTGGATATTAAAAATTAAAAAGTATATATTGCAACCGCAATAATAATTAATATGTATTAATTATTTTTGTGTTTAATTTAATGTAAATCAAATTTAATAATGTTATTATTAAGTTCTGCAAGTATTTTTAGTTTTTATTATTGTGACAGCTGTTTCGGCATTCAAGGCCATTTTCAAATATAAACTTACTGAAAATTAGAATTATATGTTATTGAATTTAACATTTTTTATTAATTGATTTCAAATTTTAGAATTAAGTGTTACGTGCAATTACGTGCTCACATCACAAGCGGAATTATGTTGTTTTCGGCCGCTCTCCGACGGTCCGGTAGGGAATCGACATAAACCGAGTGCAGCAAAAATACAGGAAATGTTTCGCGATATTTCCTCCATCGACTCTCCGACGGGTCTGCAGTGATTTGTAGCCGCCAGTAAATTGTCGGTATTGCAGATTTCTGTTATCACATTTATCGCTGAATGTTATCGGATCTATCAAAGTCAAAATCTAAAAATGTCAAGTGAATCAAGTGAAGACGAGATATTTATTCCTTCAAACGAGACAAAAAAGGAGGAGGTTTTAGGTCCACCGTTACATCAAACGTAACATTAATTGCAGGTTATTTATTGCTACCAGGGAACTGTCCGGAGATGATGTCAAATTCTGGCAAATTTACCGAATGTCAAAAAAAACATTCCAAGAACTGATCCAGCACGTTACTCCACATATAAGAAGTCCTCCTATTGCACACTAAGCTTTCTCCATTGTCCCCTTTACTGCATATGCCGGTAATTTATAGTTATAAAGGCGTGCGTATTTCTCTACCTCCATTATTAGCCAAAAATTCATATCCCGCTCCATGTTAGAATTCAAAGGATGAATGGCGGTAAACAATCGAAACGCAGGGTATAGATTTACTGAATGCGTGTTTACCGAGAAGCTACTGAACTGTTGTTCCGCTTGTGGTATAACAGAAGTACGTCCGCTTCCCCCCGAGTCGTGAGCTAGTGCCCATTGAAATGTATCGTGCAGTGTCCTGTCGGTATCGCGCATGAGGTTTATGTTGATTCCCTACCGGACCGCCAGAGAGTGGCCTTAGGGTAAACAAAACATGATACGTGCTCACAGATGGGGCTAAATAAAATATTTTAGAAAAAAACGCTTTTAGCACGCATTGCTTTTAAATATTGAGATGAATTGTTTGTTGGTGGGCGTACACGCGGAATATGAAATTGAATAAATTGTTATTGTAAGTTTAATGCTCAAGACATAAAAATACATATTATAAAAATATAATACATTATTTTTATATTCGTAGATAAATTTCTTAAAGGACTTGAGCTTTAAATGTACAAAACCAATTTATTCCATTTCATTACCTGCCAACAAAAAATTCATCTCAATATTTAAAGGCATTAAGCACCCTTCATAAAAATCTATCACAAATTTGGACCTGCAAATAGCCGGCTTCGTCTTTGGAACCATAATACCACCGGCCGGCGAATGGCCGGCTTCGGGGTGAAATGTGTTGAGCGATTCGTGGTGCCTGTCTGGCGCGGCGGAGGGTCGGTGGAAGGTTCAGGGTTATACCTTGCTCTGTGCCTCGGCCTGCATGAAGATGAACTCCCACTTGCGTGAGAACATCTTCTGGAGCCGCGCCAGGCTCTCCGCCTCGTAGTCCGCCAGCTCCAGACGAGTTTTGTTCTGCATGGTGCGCTTGCACAGATATACAGCTGGAATCACAACGTCAAAATATATATATAACAGAAGTGAAACAAATAATATCCCTATTAGCCTTTCTATCTCTCGTAAACGTAATGGACAAATACACAAACTCGTCGACTTACTTCAAAGTGTGGTATTACCATAATCCAAGTTTATCTCGATCATGGTTGCTATTTACGGGAATAGATTTTGGGATATTATCCTGTTTTGTGCTTGCTCCTCATTTAGCCAAAGTTTCGGACAGCATTACACTGTACATTAGCAGATGAACAAAATATATATATAACAGAAGTGAAACAAATAATATCCCTATTAGCCTTTCTATCTCT
Organism: Halesus radiatus; assembly: GCA_022606495.2. NCBI lineage: Eukaryota > Metazoa > Arthropoda > Insecta > Trichoptera > Limnephilidae > Halesus > Halesus radiatus. The sequence goes on from JAHDVE020002060.1 coordinate 48,755, forward strand.
CGTAAACGTAATGGACAAATACACAAACTCGTCGACTTACTTCAAAGTGTGGTATTACCATAATCCAAGTTTATCTCGATCATGGTTGCTATTTACGGGAATAGATTTTGGGATATTATCCTGTTTTGTGCTTGCTCCTCATTTAGCCAAAGTTTCGGACAGCATTACACTGTAGATTAGCAGATGAACAAAATATATATATAACAGAAGTGAAACAAATAATATCCCTATTAGCCTTTCTATCTCTCGTAAACGTAATGGACAAATACACAAACTCGTCGACTTACTTCAAAGTGTGGTATTACCATAATCCAAGTTTATCTCGATCATGGTTGCTATTTACGGGAATAGATTTTGGGATATTATCCTGTTTTGTGCTTGCTCCTCATTTAGCCAAAGTTTCGGACAGCATTACACTGTACATTAGCAGATGAACAAAATATATATATAACAGAAGTGAAACAAATAATATCCCTATTAGCCTTTCTATCTCTCGTAAACGTAATGGACAAATACACAAACTCGTCGACTTACTTCAAAGTGTGGTATTACCATAATCCAAGTTTATCTCGATCATGGTTGCTATTTACGGGAATAGATTTTGGGATATTATCCTGTTTTGTGCTTGCTCCTCATTTAGCCAAAGTTTCGGACAGCATTACACTGTACATTAGCAGATGAACAAAATCATCTAGAAATATTAAATCAGGCCTTTCAAACTGTTAGTAAAATTAAACTGATTTATGTTTATATCTTGTATGCGCCTTATTGTTGTCTTCCTATTGTCAAGTACTTCTAGTCTTCTATTTTGTAATAACTATCACGCACAACGAAACAGTCTGTATCTTTATTACATTCTAAATGTATTTTATTTCTATACTTACCATTAGTGTCGCTGCATGGCGCTGCTTCCCAACTCAAACACGAGAAATCTTTCTCTATTGAATTGGGTAGATTTTGTTAAATAAATTTATACTTTTTTGTAATTCGCTATTAAGATATATATATCTGTACTACTAAATATTTTATATGTATTTATATTAAAGAGTAAAAAAAATGCTTTAAAAAGTCAGCATTTGCTAGCTATAAATCTTAGTTGTAAGTCACTATGTAGTTATAAATCTTAGTTGTAAGTTACTATGTAGTTATAAATCTTAGTTGTAAGTCACTATGTAGTTATAAATATTAGTTGTAAGTCACTATGTAGTTATAAATCTTAGTTGTAAGTCACTATGTAGTTATAAATCTTAGTTGTAAGTCACTATGTAGTTATAAATATTAGTTGTAAGTCACTATGTAGTTATAAATCTTAGTTGTAACGCATTAGTAATAAATCTAAGCAGTTAGTTATGTTCTATCTCCTTCTTATTCTTATATTATGATATATAGAGAAGAATGACCCCCGCGGGCGGTGTGTTTGTTTTGTATACAAATCTACAGTTTTATTCTGAGCTTGAAGAAATTTTGCATATTTGACCTTCGAAATGAGAGGGAGGTCACTGCATACATGAGATTTCGAAAAACTACCCACCCATCTCCTTTCCCACCCCTTAATGCAGAATTTTGGTAGTTTTTAATAAAATTTCGAACACTTGACGATCAAAATAAGAGGAAAACTACTGGGTAGGGATAGGGGTAACAAATTCAACCTCAAAACTTTACGCCAAATTATTTTTAACCCCGGGCAATGCCGGGCACTTTAGCTAGTTAGATATAATATATATATATATATAATTAGATATAATAATATATATCTAAGTCTAAGTGGTAAGTTATAGATTGGAAAAATGAATTTGTAAAGCGCCCTTGAGGTGATTTTCCCACGAAAAGAGCTTAAAACTTTCATTATTGTACATATACCTTTGAAAGAACACAAATTTTGTTTGTGCGTTCACAGGGAAAAGGTATCCGTGCGCCGCCAGCAGGTGTATCCATTCAACTCACCATAGTCGGTGTTCTCAGGCTCCCAGTGGTTGCTGGGCCAGAAGTAGGGTGTCTGGAAGCGGTAGTGAGTGCCGTCGGAGCGCACCGTCAGGCAGTGGTCATCCACCGGGAACAGGTAGCCGTGCGCCGCCAGCAGGTGCGCCAAGTGGAGCGCCTCAGCCCCCTCCTCCAGTGGGAGGGAGCGCGCTAGCCACGCCACAAGGTCGGAGCCCGTGAATACCTAAAATCAGACCAGTTAGTTATAAAAAAATATACGTAGAGTTTCCTTCAGGAAAATACAGATAGACTTGCTAGCTTTTTTTCTTTTCACTGTAACTCCACACAGGAGACCCTGAAGGAAATAATTTCCCTCAAGGCTTATATCATCTTTGGGGATGCTGTGTGGAGGGTCTTTTAGAGGATAGTAAGGAGTGAACTTGGGTCTTGAAGAGACCCATGTTGTAGGATGGAGGAAACACAGAGGCCGGCAGATTATTCCACAGCCGAGCTATTGAACACAGGAACGAGTCGTAAAAGTGATCCGTTCTCATGCGACAAATGTTGACTGTGCCCAAATGTTGGCCACGCATTCGGCGTATTTCCAGGGATCAATGACGCTAGTTCCTCAGAGCATCTTCCATTAAAATACCGGTAAAAGCTGGTGTGAAATAAATAAATTATTCCTAAACATAATCAAATGTTTCCGCACATTGTGTTTTTACCGCTTACCGAGTTCAACATCTACATCGTAATCAATTAAGAATAACGAAATAGTATTGTGCAGTACATTCATCAAAGACCTTGCTTTGACCTTGACATTGAAGAAGATAATATTAACACATCCCAAATGAACCACGTAACCGAAAAAACAACACAAATTAAAAAGATTTCAGTCGCATCTTTTTAATTTCTGTTGTTTTTTCGGTTTCGTGGTTCAATTGGGATGTGTTAATATTATCTTCTTCAATGATTAAATTATTATTATTACTGATGCATAAGCAAACTTCTTATAATAACATATTATAATTTCACTCAGTACACATAACCTAAAAAACCCGTCTGATTTATGATGAAGTACCATCGGAAGGGAGACATAGATAGACCCGCACCGTGCTGCGATTCAAAAAATTTAACCAAACCCTTCCCCCCATCTCCTCTTCACCCGCGAGAGGAATGTTTTCCATCGGTGTCGGAAGGCAAAAACATTGTGTATGCACACACAAATGTGTATGGTGACGCCCCTTTGTTTTGTCTTTTTGTGTAAATGTTTTTAAAAAACAGTCTCAGGAGACGAAATTTTAGATCTGTAAATGATATCTGCTACAAAACTTTAATGTCTAATCAAAAACAAGCGCTACTTTCTGCCCGGAGAACGATTAATGATATTCTTACACTTTTTAAATGAATGAATAACTACATAGACTGCCCTCAAATGTTAAACGCCATAAATATCCGTGTCCGTATTAGATCTACTCGACCCCAACATCTTTTCCACTGTGAACTGCCGCACGAACTATGATACTGATACAGATGTTTTCGACATATCCCAAAGCTTCCCGTCCTGCATCGAAGCAAAAATAATTAGTTTTTAATGAGTCTGAATTATTTCTTAACTTTTAAATTTTTAATAATATTTTTGTAACGTCGACTAACCTAACAGAGATATCTGCACCTATTTTTACGCTATTTAAAAGTCCCGCTGGCTGTAATATATTTATTTATTAGATTAATATTGAAGCGCGAGTAGGTACTCATCTCTATGTTCGTCGCTGGCCATTTGCTCGAGTGCGGTCTACGACTCCAGAAACGAAGAGAGTGGTCAAGATGGCGGAAGACGCGGATATTTTTTGGATAATGAGTCTTCATAATCCTCTGTATCGGTGGCATTATAGCATATTATTCATTTCACCCGATATGGGGGTAGTGTACTAGAGTTCGTGGAAGCTGGAGTGTACAGAATATTAGTTGTTTTTATTAATAAAAGAGTGGAAGATACTCCCAGTATCGCCCTGGTGAAAGACCACCATTCAGAATTGAAACGTTGCTTGAAATGGCTTTTAGCCGTGTTTGGTGACCAGATCTGAATAGTCAGGTATTTTCCCCACCTTCCTCCTCCTCTTCCCCTTCTCCTTCCCCTCCCCAACACCTCCAGCCTCACAACATTCCCCAATTGGTAATGTCATAGTCTCACTGGCTCCAGACGGTTGGGAGCAGTTGGGACTCTTGTGAGGTATTCATATAAAAAAAAAATAAAAAAAAAAGAAAAATAATATACGATAACGCCACGTATCTTGTGAATCGCCGGTCGCCGTAACTTTTGGGCAGTTAATCCCGTTTTTATTTCTCGAGCTTGCGATGCTTAATGAGAAAACCAGGGGAGCTGGGATGCCTTCGATGTCGCGGGTACTTTGATTGATGCAATCCTTTATCAAAGTACATATGTTGAAGCCATTACGACCAGGAGAAGGCTATTGTTCGAGGATTTGCATTGAGAACTCGGGCAGTGCTCCTACAGGGAACCAGGTAACTTTTAATGGGTATTTAAAATATTTTATTAAGTTATAATAGGTACACATCAGGGTATTATCCTCTTAGAGTTGGCAGAAAGCAGGGGGACTCACTCCTGACATCGATGCTATATATACCATACATTTAGTTTTAACTGTGCCAATCTGACGATGCCCGTGATAGGGTGAAACCGGTCCGGTCGAAAATAAACAAGTGGAAAAAGTTACAAAGGTTTTTTAATCAAAAAAAAAATCTATGTATTTTGTAGTGTCAAGCCGACGTTTTATTAGATCTTATTGAAACCTGGTGAACTTACGGAAGGTATCTTGGACATGAAGCTCTTCACAGTTCTGACGGGGACTCCCGACACCTCATCCTGCATTTTTTCCACCAGCGCTTCCATCTGAAATACAAATAAACGGTGAATTAATAACTTTCATCTTCTTCCACCTGACCCGGGACCCATCGCTTCGACAAGGCGCCTCCAGGCGCCCGAGTCCTGAGCTAATTCAGCGGCCTTCATCCATAGCAGGTTCAGGCTCGGGAGTTTATTTTAATTTTATCAACACGGAGAAGGTTCAGGATTCAAATTCAGGACTTACGCTAGAAAATAGATCGACTAACTAACCGTCACACCATTTCTCCAGTGGGGTAGGCAGAGGATAAACCGCCACGCAAGCTCTCTTAGCACAAACTTCTTGCTTCAACACATGCATACATAATTTTCTGTTGTTCTGAATATCGACATAACCATAACTCGAGTATTTCATTCACTCCGAACTCTTCTACCATTCACTTCCGCATCATATATTCTCCGAGTTCTCCTTCCGTCGTTCATCCTTTCAACGTGCTCAAATCATCTAAGCGTCCATTTCTAAATCTTATCCATTACACCTACATTAGCCTCGCACTCTTTCCGGATGTTCATGTTTCTAACGTGGTCGTACATGGTTTTCGCACGCTTTGGCAATAAAAAGACTCTGTACTCCCTTTACACAGCGTATATCCGCCCTCACTTAGAATACTGCACACCGATATGGACACCTTTATACCAAGACCATAATGAAAGAATCCAAAGCATTCAACGTAAATTCTTTAAGCATTAATTATTAATTTAATTTACACTTTGCAAATAATACCGAATCCTTAAAATTCCATAACTTCATCACGCTTCAAACGCAACGCTTAATATTTGATCAAATCTTGTTATTTAAAATTATGAATAATAGCCTGGACTCGCCAGAGCTCATTAACTTTAAAAACATTCACATACCATCAAGACCAACCCGACAAACCGATTTTTTTCATCTGCCCGCATGCAGGACTAATCTTAGGATAAATTATCACAATATCGACATTCTTCACAATGCCCCTTCAAAATATCAAACCGTAGTAATACGTACGACCACAAATTGATGCACAAGTATAAAATGTATCGAGCATCTCCTGTCCCGATCCTATCTTCCTCTTCCTCTCCCCCCTTCCTTCTTATTCTGTTTTTTCTTTATCTTGTTAGCTTCGTAAATAAAACATCTATATTTAACCACTGTTAGCACAAGAAACTTTGTTGGCTTACCCTCTGTTAAACTTCGTTTGTATTAAAAGCTGTCTGTTTGTTACAAATAAATAAAATTTTCTCAATTTTTAATTATTAATTATGTTTTATTGAGATTTAAAAACCTCATTGTAATATTTAATGATTGAAGAAAATAATATTAACATTAACATTAACAAGCCTAAATGAAAGATGAAAACGGAAAAAAAAAACAGAAAATAAAAAATGATAGCTGCCAATAATATGAGATTAAAAATGGAAAGTAATATTAACAAATCTTGAATTTGAGATATGATATCGATGAAGATGACACAAATTGAACTGGTCTCATTAGCTAAGTTGGTTTAGCGTTGTCCCAGATAGGCAGAGGACCTGGGTTCGAGTCCCAGCTGCGACTGAAATCTTTTTATTTTCTGTCCTTTTTTCCGGTTTCGTCTTTCATTTAGGATATATTAATATTATTTTCTTCAATGATTAAATAAATCTCATTTCTACAGCATTCACTCTACATTCATCCTTCCTCTGCCATTTCCATGCCTCCCTGCCATACATCAGGGTCGGTATCAGCACTCCATTGTAAACTGTAAACTGCTAGTGGTCAGTCCTCCATTCCTACAGCATTCAGTCTACATTCATCCTTTCTCTGCCATTTCCATGCCTCCCTGCCATACATCAGGGTCGGTATCAGCACTCCATTGTAAACTGTAAACTGCTAGTGGTCAGTCCTCCATTCCTACAGCATTCAGTCTACATTCATCCTTTCTCTGCCATTTCCATGCCTCCCTGCCATACATCAGGGTCGGTATCAGCGCTCCATTGTAAACTGTAAACTGCTAGTGGTCAGTCCTCCATTCCTACAGCATTCAGTCTACATTCATCCTTTCTCTGCCATTTCCATGCCTCCCTGCCATACATCAGGGTCGGTATCAGTGCTCCATTGTAAACTGTAAACTGCTAGTGGTCAGTCCTCCATTCCTACAGCATTCAGTCTACATTCATCCTTTCTCTGCCATTTCCATGCCTCCCTGCCATACATCAGGGTCGGTATCAGCGCTCCATTGTAAACTGTAAACTGCTAGTGGTCAGTCCTCCATTCCTACAGCATTCAGTCTACATACATCCTTTCTCTGCCATTTCCATGCCTCCCTGCCATACATCAGGGTTTGTAAACTGTAAACTGCTAGTGGTCAGTCCTCCATTCATAAGTATCCAGTCTACATTCATCCTTTCTCTGCCATTTCCATGCCTCCCTGCCATACATCAGGGTCGGTATCAGCACTCCATTGTAAACTGTAAACTGCTAATGGTCAGTCCTCCATTCCTACAGCATTCAGTCTACATTCATCCTTTCTCTGCCATTTCCATGCCTCCCTGCCATACATCAGGGTCGGTATCAGCACTCCATTGTAAACTGTAAACTGCTAGTGGTCAGTCCTCCATTCCTGGAGTTTCCTGCATTCACCCTTCTTTCAATTAATTAAAATATCTTTTTTTTCTTACCTTTTTATACACAAGGTAATTGGGCGCTTCTTCCGCTTGCGGTATTTGCACCTGCGGCGCCTGGGTTCCAGTGACCGGCCGAGCCCGCGCTACATCCCCCCCTGCCTTCTCTCCCATCGTCACCATCTTGGCGCGATACTGCCTCGCCGGCCGCTAGACTAGAAACCAGATCAGACCAGATCCACGGCACGTTCAGGTCCAACCCAGATGTATGGTGATCATCTTATTGCGAAATAAGGTTTATAAATATCACTTAAATCGGTTTACGTCACTTTAAAATGGGTTAGGGTGATTTTTTCTGTTTTTTTGTCACTTGTAAGATGTTTTATTATGACTTTATGATATTTAATAGTGGTTTTTGTCACTTTCACTTGAGTTTAAGATGTTTTACGTTGTCTTAAGTATATTTAATGGTGGGTTTTGTCACTTATAGTTGAGTTAAGTTGTTTTACAGTGACTTTAGATTATGAATGGAGGGTTTTGTCACCTTTGGGTAAATATATTATACCTTTGATGATTTTGAGACACTGGGATGATGATTAATGACACTAATGATGGTATTTATTCACTTTATAACGAGTTAAAGACACAAATGCTGGTATTTATTCACTTTATAATGAGTTAATGACACAAATGCTGGTATTTATTCACTTTATAACGAGTTAAAGACACAAATGCTGGTATTTATTCACTTTATAATGAGTTAATGACACAAATGCTGGTATTTATTCACTTTATAACGAGTTAAAGACACAAATGCTGGTATTTATTCACTTTATAGTGAGTTAACAACACAAATTATGATTTTAAGAGACTTTATAATGAGTTCGTGACACTAATGAAGATTTTCATTCACTTTATGTTGGATTTATGGTACTAGCAATGACACGGCATTACTTTGTGATGGGTTTTACCCACCCGGTGTTGCTTTAGAGTCACTTTGTAGTAATTTTTGCAACTTACTGCATTATATTTGGATTGAAATCACTTAAAATTGATTTTAATTACAATTATATGTACTCACGATTGATGTATAAGTTATAATTAAGTCATTGTAATGAGTTACAATGAAATAAACATATACCTATTTGATAAATACCTGAAATATCTTTGGTCTTTAATATTATTAACTAAGTTCAACAATTTTTATTATATCAATTTGATTTTAAATCCTTTTTAAACTTAAAAAAATGAGTTCTATCATTTATAAGATTCATTATTATTAAATAATATTTTAATATTTGGTTTGTCTTTAAATATTTTTATTCATTTACATTGTTGACTTACAACGCCTTCTTCGGTTGAATCTGAAAATAAAACATTCATTATTATTTAAAAAATGCGAATGGTTAGTAGTCGAGTGGTCAAGGACTACGGGTTCCCACGGCAGCTTACGGGTTCAATCCTCTGCTCAAGTCCTCCATCACTGCACAAGCAACATTTTCCCACTATAATGAAAGCACTGCGAGGAATTCAGATATCGTCAGATTATTTGTAATTCAAGAATGCTTGTCTCAAAATTAAATAAATAAAGGGCAAAAATTAAACAGTATAATTTCGGATGTGATGTGAGTACGTAACATGTAACATTCTAAATCAAAAATTCAAAAACAATTTTTTTTTTAAACTTTAACTCCGCACAGGAGGCTCTGAAGAAAATAATTTCCCTCAGGGCCTACGTCATCTTTGGGGATGCTCTGTTGAAGGTCATTTTAAGAAAATTAAGGAGAGGAAGTTCTGAGAAGGAAAAACGTATAAAGGATGGGTAGGAATCTAGGGCTCAGTGTATCCAGGAGTGACGGACGTATGGGTACTGCGGCGACACAGGTCACCCTAAGTGGTTCGCTATGCCAGGTGACTTAGCAGGGGTGCCCGGGTTCATGGGGTGAAATTTGTCCATGTCTTGGTAGCGAATGCGACTGCCCACCAACTGCGTAGCATGATCAAGAGAGGCCCGTCGAGGGAGACCCCTCGAACTCTCCAGCCAGACTCTCTCGACCCATCGTCTTGCACAGTGGGAGGGATGGATTAATATTTCCGTCACTCCTGGACACACTGAGCCCCAGAACTTCCGCTCCTCCATTTTCTTAAAAAGACCGTCCGCACAGCATCCCCAAAGATGACACAGGTCTGACTGTATGGAGTTATTAAAAAAATATATATCCGCCAAGTAGATTTTGAATTCCTGCAAAACAGTGAACTATTTAATTTACATGCAGTTGATTATTTATCGATGTTCCATATGCTATATATTTGCGTATAGGTCAGCGTCGCGATGCTTTTCAGAAAACTCTGGCGTGTGTTAAAATTTAATATTTTAGAGGATGTATTTTATTTATTTGTCATCTCTGAGGATGCTGTGAGGAATGTCTTTTTGAAGAGAGGAAGGGGTGAATAACATGCTGCAGGAGGGAGGAAACACAGACTGACAAATCGTTCAATAGCCGTGCTGTTGAACTCAAGAACAAGTCGTAGAAACGACCCGTTCCCATGTGACAAATGCCAACCGTGTACAAATGTTGGGCGCGTGTTTCCCGACCGTGCACCAGTGCCAACGGGATCAATGACGCTAGTTCTTCAGAGTATCTTCCATTTAAATACCGGTAGAACAAGGGCAGCATTCAGTCTGTGTTCTAAAGATTGCAATCCGTTGTTAAGATAGGTAAATCTATCAAACGGACCGCCCGTTTCTGCACAGGACGAGGGGGGTTTTTTTTCAAATATTTTGGAGCTCCTGACCAGAGGTGGCTGCCAATATGATAGATAAATACATTATTTATACATATCTAAAAACATTATTTAGTAAGATGGTACAATTTCCAAAAACATCATTTTGCAAAAAATAAGTCAAATATTACAAAGCCTAGACTCAGCAGGTGCAAAATTTTATCCTCGGCACACTCTGGGAATATTAGGCCGCGGGAGATCGGCGTTCGAAAGGTTAAGCGATCTCAGCGGTGACGCGATAATATCGAGAAGCTATTGAAACCCCGTACCGCCTGCTGTATACTAGAGCCGCATAGCTCCTGCTTCCCCCGAGTCGAGAACTGGCGCCAATAGAAATATATGGCAAGGCAGGCTGGCCTTGGAGACCAAATGTGAACAGCAAAATATCTGCTTCTCAACCTTCCTCCCCATCTTTTTCCCCTCCCTGACTTATTTCAGCCTCACATTATTCAAATGCAGCAGATTCTTCAATAGTGGCTAATCCTATACAAATCTCTAGTACATAAAGCAATTGAATTTGGAAGTCACCTCTAGGCTGGAGCTCCCAAATACTTGATAAACCTATGTGATTCTGTTCAAAGGAGGGAGGTCCGTCTGATTGATAATTCGTTGTTAACAGACCGATTGGCATCTCTAATGCGCAGATGCAATGTAGGTATACTGAGTCTGTTCTACAGATATTTCAATGGAGCGTGCTCGAAGGAGCTAGCAGCGTCGATCCAAGTGCGTGAAACTCGACTGACACGAGCGGAACATCCGTTCACGGTTGATGTCGACTTCATGAGAATGTGGAACGAGCTACCGGCATCTGTCTTTCCTCCAACATTTAATCCGAACCTCTTCAAAGCCCGAGATTAACAAATTCCTTCACCAAGAAATGTTCGCACGCAGATCTCAAATTTAACCATTATGCGTAAGATACAAAGCTAAAAGGTAACTCAATTACCGTCCTAAGAAAAGTGATGAGCAATTAGGTAAGCGATTTAGTAAACTCCTGTATTTCTAACAAAACTTGATCAACCTAACTAGTAGAATGTGATAGTCAATTAAATGACAACTTAACTAGTTGAGAGCCGGGATTTTCAGCCGAGAGATGGCTAAAAACCAGAGCATTTGCAACGCCGTACTCCAGCTGAGTGTAATATCGTAATTACAAATTTGTTTTTTTGCAAAATTATGTTTTTGTAAATGGTACACTCTTACCAGATAATGTGTTTGTGTATTTACAAAACAGTATGTAGGTACATTTGAATCTTTAAATTGTTGATAATAAATATTTCAGGAAGTGACATTACTCCCAAGACGTGTGTTAAATTACTCGGTGTCAATCTGGATGCAGACTTTTCCCTTAAAAGTCAAGTAAACAGAACTGTAAGTACAGGGTTCTTTCAATTGAGGCAAATAAAGGCAGTACGGAGAAACCTGCCAACAGAGGCAACTAAACTGCTTGTCAATTCGTACGTTGTGTCACGCCTAGATTATTGCAACGGAATATATGCGAGTCTCCCCAAATACCAAATTAACAAATTAACAAATTGCAATCAGTATTCAACGCTGCAGCAAGACTTATCACCGGCGTATCTAAATATTCTCACATTTCAGAGCATCTCAAAAATCTCCACTGGCTCAAATGTCCTGAAAGAATCCAGTTCAAGCTCTGCTGGATGGTATTTTATCAGAACTGTGTATTCCCGAAAATACCAACTCACGGCAGTCCACCCTTAGGTCAGCAGCGTCATCAGCTATCGGCAGGTTGAAGGAACTAAAGCGCACACCTAATACTAAGTTCGGTGATCGTGCTTTCGGAGTGTCAGGACCTAAAGCCTGGAATGAACTGCCGCATGACTTAAGAATTATCAAAGACTCAACAGAATTCAGAAGTAAACTTAAAACACATCTTTTCAGACAATCGTATCCATAAATTCACCTGTAAATTGCTTAGCTAGGCTGGCTGGTTAGTACTTACCTAAAGGTGCGCAAATGCGTCCACAGCCCGCAACACTGTAAACATCCAAAGTGTAAAATAAAAAAATAAAAAATAAATAAATAAAAACGTTAATATTTATTAAAAGCTTCTTACGCCGAGTAAAGTAATTTTATAGATATTTTCGAGTCCTAAAATTCATTTTATGAATACTTTTCAGTCCTAAAAATTAATACCAATAATTCAATAAATACCAACTCTTCTTGTGCCACCGATCATCTAATAAATGTAACATCAATAAAAAAGGAGAAACAAATAACCATGTAAAACTATCATCTCTATAATTAAATTAAATTTTTCTAAAACTGTGTTCATCTGAAGCGACCTGCCAGGTAAGTATGTTTTTCTGTATCTGTCTGTACATAATTAGTTAAGAAATATTTGTACAGCGCCCTTGAGGTGATTTTTCACTAAAACGGCGCTATACAAGTCATCCAACTATTATTATTATTATTATTGATAGATATTTTAAATTGTGCTCCTTAGAAACTTTAGAAATTAACAAAAAAATTAAATCTAAAATTAATTTAGTAAACAAGATAATAGCTCCCTGTAAATCACCTTTACTAACCATGTTTCCTATTAACTTTGACTCCTCCCCCCCTCCAAATCACCACTCCCTCTACCCTTACCTAATTTCTGTACGTGTCTATTTTAAGTTAGTTTTAAGAACGCTCGTCAATGGCACGGTTGTGTCGAAACCGGTAGAGAATTTATTAATCCAAAAATGGCAAAAGTACATGGTAAATTAAAACTTCCAAACAAAATGTATAGAAATTGCTAATACCAACCCTGATGTATGGCCGTGAGGCATACAACTGGCAGAGGAAGAATCAAAATGCCGTAATGAATGCCGTACAAATGACATCTCCGAGGCGAATGTGTGCTAAAACCATGTATGATCCTGTCAAAAATACTGAAACTCGTAAAGAATACAAGGCTGATGTAAGTGTCATGAGCAATATTAAGAAAGGGACGCTTAGATGGTTTGGGCATGTGGAGCGAATGAACGAAGAAAGGAGTGTAAGAAGAATGTATCATGCGAATGTGCATGAAAGAAGAAGCCGGGGACGCCCGAGAAAGACATGGCACGATCAAGTGAATCAAATACTTGAGTCAGGCCATGTCAGAAGTCGGAATAATAGAAGAGAATATATGAGACATCGTATGAAAGCGAATTAAGCAAGAATTGTATGCCAAGATCGAGTTGTTTGGCGGTCCGTCCTCTCTGCCTACCCCTGCGAAAAATGGCGTGATGATTAGTTAGTTAGCTTCAGAGCAGTTAAAGAAATGATTTTTTTCCATCTCGTGCTACAAGAAAGAAATTTGAAAATAAGTTAAGTACTGCATTTTACTTGGAAATATTATTCGCACTGACAGGATACTATTTATTTTTTAGTTGGCGCACGCGCATGACAAAGAAGAAGTTAATTCATTTGCCAGTCGAATAAAATTTATTTGAATACTAGCCGATGTGTACCCGGCCTTGCTCGGGTACAATAATTGATTTGACAGCCAAAGTACCCATCTCCAAATAAAGAAACATTCATTTGAATATTTTATTTCATTCCAAACGTTTATTTTTTCAAAACATATCTAAATCATAAAGTTCTTAAGTAGGTACCTACTCGTGTTTTCCATTTTGAAAATATTCTACCCAAACAATCCTTCTTCTTTTGAATAAGCAATCTGTGGCTAACCAGAGTGTTATATCTATGGGCTAACCTAAATAAAATATGGCAGGTTCAATGTTTTTCATACTAGTTTTAAAACGTTATAGCAACAGTTTTACATATTGGATTTCATTCAAACTACTCTTTAAACCTTCCCGGTACTAATAAGAACAGACTGTGTATTTTCAGCGAAACCAGTTCAATAACTTTCGAGAAAATCGAGGACAAACAAACTTACATTGATTTTTATAAATATATATATAGATTGAACGAACATATTTAAATATCAAAATTCCTTGAGAATCAATGAAAAACATTCTGAATCGGCTTCATAGTGCGCGTTGACATTACAATGATTAATGTGGACGTGGTATATTTTTATTTTTTATGTACCGCACAAGAGTCCCAACTGCTCCCAACCGTCTGGAGTGAGAGAGAATATGGCATCCCCAATTGGGGTATGTTGTGAGGCTGAATGTTGTAGGGAGGGGAAGGAGATGGAAAATAGGAACTTGGGGAAGTATCTGGCTATTCAGATCTCGTCACCAAACACAGCTAAAGCCATTTCAACCAACTTTTCGATTCTGAATGATGGTCTTTCACCAGGGCGATACTGAAAGTATCTACCACTTTGAAACGTGCTTCAAATATACAACATATTATTTTTAATAAATAAATTGAGAAATAACACAAATAATTTTTTTTCTTCAAATTACTTGCGCACGCCGGGATTTAAATCCGCATACTCCGGATTCATCACCGAGGATCGTAACCAATCAACCACCAAAATGATGGAGGCACATTATGGTGCGTTGGCGCTCCACAGGTTAACGGTAAATTAGCACTCAAAGCACTGTCCACACGCGGGCAGCGACTTAAAACTAACAAAACAACTCAGTCGTGATTTATTAGTGGCTGTCCTTGCGGCTGTGTGACAGGCATTAGAGTAGGAGATACTTCAGTGTCGCCCTTGTGAGTGACCGACCACTTGTCAGAATCCAACGGATGAAAACTACAAAGTTTTAACTTTGTTAACCAACCTAACCTAACCTAACCAGGGCTGCATATCCAATTAATTCCCAATCTTAACCACACAAAACTTCACAGTTAAAAACATTAAAACAAAAATTAATAATAATCATAATTCTAATTTGACAGTCTGTAAATGACATAAATATTCTTTTAATGTAAACAAAAATATTACGCCCAACAATTGGAGCGTCTTTTTCTCTCTCTCATTCGTTATCAAATACATTTTGAAAAATTACAGCAAATTCTCTTATTTTCATTTGTTTTCAGACAGGTAAAATTTGACAACAAATTGTACAAAGTTTTCTGTCCAGATTATTGACAAATTCATATTTTGTAAACAAAATTAAGACGCCCAATAGCCTGAGCGTTCATTTCTGCACCTCGTTCGTTATCAAACAGATAATTAATAGTATCAAGAAATTCATTGTAACACCCAGCATCATAAAAATAAAATAAATAAAAGCCAAAACACTCAAAGATAACGCAATCAATAACAACTCACTTATCTTAAATAATCACTAAATTAAATCTGACAAACAGATATATCCCTACCTTTTGTCAACACTTAATACGGTGGTTGATTAATAAACAGATATATTAAACATTCGATTTTCAAATTTCAATTAAATAAACAGGGCGACGTCTCTCGACAAATGTCAGGAACTAAAAATATTAAAAACTACGCCCGAAATTTGTATTTATTTTTAGACGTCGATTAGAGTCGGGGAGTCGCTCGGGCGTGTCGATTAATTTAATTACACTCGAATGGGTTATTGGCGGTTTTTATCACCGTGTAATATGGATGCGATGTTATGTTATTTTACGTTATTTTAAACACGGGAACGAACGGACTGATTTTTCGTAAAAGCGAACTGTCACTTTATGGAGCGTCGCGATATGCAGCGGTAGCAAACCGTTGGTTTCGGTACTACCGTGCAAAAGTATCGCTGGTTTGACCAGTGGGCCAAGTCTATCTTTCGCGATAGCTAACGCAAGTTGAATCGGTCATAAACAACACATTTTGATAGGTTTGTAGTCCGTGTCGCGCTAACAAGTTAAGTTTGCGTTTACGTTAAGAGAAAAATTCTTAACGCAAACACGAGAGATGACGATGCGTTTATGAAACTGTTAAAATTTATTGTTTACGGCCGATTTAACTTGCGTTAGCTAACGCAAAAGATACAGACTTGGCCACTAGAGGTGGTTTTCTATAACACGCGTTTGTGCAGTTAGCTACCACAAAAAAGGGAAATAAAATAAACATGTACCATTATTTTGACAAACTTTTAACAGCGCGCTGTTTAAATTCTGTTCTAAAAAATCCCCCCATCCGCTTGGGTAATAATGCCCGAGAGCGAGTCCGAAATGAATTACATATGTGCGTTATGGATTCATCGTCTTTGAAGCTTTCTGTCCTAAGAAATAGTTCATACATTGTCATTCTCATGGCACTTATATGGGAAACCATACAATCCACTCGGAATCTACAAGGCAACAATGTTCGCAGCGATATGAAAATTTGTTAACAACAAATTTAAACGGCATTTTGCAAGAATGCACAGATTTTTTTCTGTGATTTTTGTATTTTAAGTCATTGTTAATAAATTCTTTACTGACAATGATACTTTCTATATAAAAAATACTATCAGTAAATTTTCTTCCGTAAATTGTGATTTTCGTATTTAAGACTATTGTTTGTAACCCACGACATTATATTATTCATTGGTCACGGACGTTTTGCCTATTTGTTTCTTGTTGCTAGGTCGATAATTTCTGGTGCAATTATGTACTGAACTTCCTTTAGATCTAGGGAAAAATGGAAGACATGGCATGAGTCGGGAAACGTCAAGAGTCAGAATAACAAAATAGTATCCATCAATCTGAACAAAGCAAGGAGTATGTGCCGAGACTGGGTTGTGTGGAATATTATCCTCTGTGCCGACCTCTGCGAAGAAACGGCATGACGGTTCTACCACGAAGGTCGTTAAATCATTTTTTTTTTAATAATTTTAAAAAGATTATTTTTTTAATTAAAAGGTTGTCAACACATTTCATTCTGCATTTAAATCCTGCTAGAGAAGGACACACCCATAAATGTTTTAAAGCGTGAGCGAGACAGGCGATCCATATCCCATAATGTTCTTCAAACTCAAAGGAGATCCTTGTAGAAAGAGACGGGAAGACATAAGAACGAATAGGTAGGTACTGCAAAAAAGACTTACGTTTCTGAAGCCAGTAGGTACCTAAATTAAACCCGTGTAATATAATTTCATTTTGGGTACAAATCAAAGATTTTAATTTTCAAAATGAGAACTTACACTTCATAAAAAAATTTAAACAAGTTATGAAGGGCCTTCCTACCTAGAATATATATATTTTTAACAGGGTGATTATTTTTATTCCATAGTGGAATAAAATTGATATATCCTTTGTAATACCTATAAGTAATGCTAATGACCGATTTCACAGAGATACTTAGTATCTAAAATGCGCATTTCAAGTAATAATAATTCCCAGACTAGACAGGCCATAAAAAAATTTGCACAAACGGCTAGCCGCGCATATTGTTGTCCAAGCCGGAAACGATTGAAAAGTACTACATCGTAAAGTAAATACCCTTAAATAGTATTATAGAAAGTCGGCTTTATTTTACAAAAGGGACAGTAATAAAACCTCAAAGGAAATGAGCCGCCCTTCGGAGCGGCCTGCCAAACAATACGGGTCATAAAAAGATCCCTACAGATAGACGGACAACAGGTCTCTCTGACGAGAAGTGAGTCGGGTTTAGCCTTCCGCCCAGGAAGGACAGTTGGCTTGAAGCTTCCGCCCAGGAAGATTCCTATTCTCGCCCCTCGGAGAGGCCGCCCAGGTCCTCTGACGAGAGTGAGTGTTACGCTTCCGTCCCAGAAGGAAGTACGATCTCTGCCTTTCGGAGATCTATTTGCAGAAGTCGCCCAGGCTCTTCACCGCGAGTCGACCCCCCCGCTTCCGCCCCGGAAGTTACTGATCTTCGCCCTTCGGAGATCAAATTCGGAGGCCTCTGATTATTGCCGCGTTTGTACCTACTCCCGATCCGGAGGTACTTGGATACCTAGTGCGAACGCGAGGACTCTGCATACAGGGCAGCCACTGGACCCTGGACAGCCATCAGTAAAGGGAAGTGCCTCTGAACTCTCATGATAATTCTTCCACCCTTTCAGCCAAGTGAATCTCTAACTCTAAGAACCAACTTTCCCGTATAATTAAGCCAAATGAATCTCTAACTCTAAGAACCAACTTTCCCGTATAATTAAGCTAAGTGAATCTTTAACTCTAACAACCAACTTTCCCGTATAATTAAGCCAGTGAATCTCTAGTTTTAAGTATATAAACTTTTACGTAGATTTAACGAAGTAAATAGTTAATTTTAAGTAAAAAGAATTTACAAGTAGATTTAAGTACTTGCCTATCTAGTTTTATTGAAATTTTGTGTCTAATTAAGATTAACTTTAGTTTAAGACTAAACCCACGATTATCTAAATAAATGGCTTGTTGTAAATACCTAAATTGCTTTTCAGTTCCTAACCTTTTTGCGTTATTCCTAGAATTATAACCCACTGCACTAAGTAGCGACTTATCAAAGTTATGAAGTTGTGAATTATTGCTTGTCGTTTGGGTGCTATAATTGATTTGACAGCGAAAGTAATGCCTCGTGACGACTATTACTATTTTAAAACAAAGAAACATTGATTTGAAAATTTTATTTCATTCCAAACATTTATGTTTTCAAAATACATCTGAATAATAAAGTTCTTAAGTAATTACCTACTTTCGTTTTCCATTTTGAAAATATTCTACCCAAACAAACCTTCTTCTTTCGAATGTGTAATCTGTGGCTAACCATACTGGTATATCTATAGGCTAACCTCGATGCAACACGGCGGGTTCAATGTTTTTCATACTAATTTTAAAACGTTATAGCAACAGTTTTACATATTGGATTTCATTCAAACTACTCTAAACTTTCCTGGCGCTAATGAGAACAAACTGTGCTATTTTCAGCAAAACCGGTAGAGCGATATTCGAGAAGATCGGGGACAGACAGACAGACAGTTATTCGTTTTTATATATAGAGATGTATTTAAAATGTGGAATTATTAATTTTCATTGTGTTTAATTGCTAGAATTCCGTTTTAAAATATATATTTTTTTTAATAAAAAAAATAATTAAATCTAATTTAACAATGTTGTTACCATGTATTAACTTTAACATTTAATTTTTTTTATGTGTAGTGTTCACTGACGTCACAATTGCACTAACGTACCATTGCGAGGGCTGGAGGCAAAAAAAAATAACAAATGAATTAAAAATTACTTCGTATTCACCACTTTATTAATATATACATATATATCAACATGTTTCTAAAGCGATGCTTTCTTCATCGGGAATATATGGAATACTGACATCGCTTTCGAAACATGTTGATAAGTATATATTAATAAAGTGGTGAATACAAAATATTTTTAAATTAATTTATAATAATGACGCCACAAAGTTAATACCAATCTTTTTAAGAAATTGGTGACATTATGTCAATTTTAAAAAGTGTTCCGATTCATACGTGTGTTGATTTATCGTGGAGCCAATGACTTGTAACAATATTATTGGCCGGCATCATTTTCCGTTCAAATTGGTACTGATTACATCGGAATTATTATATAACAGTCCAAAAAAAAAAACAATGGATGCATTTATCAAAGAATTTTTATCGTGTGATTATATAACGATGTAGATTTTTATTACGTACTTACTTGTCTATAGAAATAAAATGAATGCTTTTTAATTAGGTAATTAATTACAAGGCAGGAATTTATATCAATGAATGATACAGATCTTTGTTGATGCTAGAACAGCCTTAATAAAATAATAAAAACAGAACTAGGTAATTTTTTTTATGCGAGTATTCTTGCTGAAGTGCCTGGCGTTGCCCGAGTTTATGAATGGTTTGAATTAAAGTGATGTGTTACCCCTACCCCTACCCCTAGCTTACCCTCACCCTTACATCTACCCCTACCCCTAAACAGCAAAGCAAATCAGACATCTTCTATAACGTCATGTAAAATAATAGTGGCGACTGGCGTTATTAGAAACATGCTTTAATTTTTTTTTTCTTTCTATATCTTATATTATATTTTATATTTACTATAGATTACAATGATATTACAAATGTAATAACAAGGTTATTTAATTCTTATTTTTTTCATCTCTTTCTGTAACGCATATTATGCTGTATTATGTTCTATCGTATTCACCTTATTTATTTTTATCATTTAGCATTTCTATCTGGTGTGGTAGTGCTAACTGACAATGAAAGCAAAACGGTGCGTCCTGCGAACATTCTTAATTGGATTATTATCTATTTTCATATGAAGCTGTAACTCGTGATGTGACATTATAATTTTAAAAAATAAAACAATAACTTTATTTACATCACTTTTATTCGTTATATACTTTTGCCAACCGGGTTTCGCTACTACGGTGGCTTCTTCAGGGCAGTATAATACTCAACTATGAACTAAGACACACATGTGTTATGGATTGATAAAAGCGGGCGAGTGGAGGGCCGAGGGTGGGAGATCAGCAGGTAATAATAATAATAATCGGACCATTTCTATAGCGCCGCTTTTGTGAAAAATCACCTCAGGGGCGCTATACAAATATTACTTCCCATTCTTATATTATTCTTATATTACGTCAATTCTACGAATTTATACATTTATTTTTTTCTTTTTGGACAGGCTATTATTTATAGACCATATAAAGAGATGCAGTTAAATTATCAAAACTAAATTTAATGTTAAATTGAAAAAAAGAAGCTAACTGTATTTATTCCTCGCGATATATTGCAAGACGCTAATACAATTGACAGAGTGATTGTTTCCATTATATTCAAGAATGTATTTAAGCTAAGACAAAGAATTATTATCCATATTTTTTAGGATAAATAACACAGAATACTCTTAAAAGGGTGGAGCGGCGGGGGAGGATAGTGGCCGGGGAGATTGGTCCATAGGGCCCTCAAAATCTTCTTTGTCTTTGTGACGCCCCTGGGCGGCGTGACGGGACGGATTGGTGCCTGGTACCTGGCAGGGAAGGGCGTGTACTTTGTTTATTGGGAATAATTTAAGAATTGGATTTTTTTAAAATTATTTGGTTATTAATGAGTCTAGTATTAGTGTTTTTGGCTTTCCTTATTTCTAACGCTTCTAAATTATCAAGTAAAATGCCTATTCCATTTTTATGCCGTTAACTAGTGCCTGTGTTTTTATTGAATGTGTGGTCTGTTTCTAAGAGGTAGTTGGCAAATTCCGAAAATCCATTATTATTGAGACATCTTATGTGTTCTTTTACCCGGATATTAACATTACGCGACGTTTTGCCTACATATAACGCCGGGCAGTGGATTATTATCATTTACGCACTCCCCAACTATGATTTTTAAAATATTTTTTTTACAGTTTCTACAGTTTTATTCCAAGCTTAATGAAATTTTTACACACTTGACTTTCAAAACAAGAGGAGGGTCATTGTGTACAAGAGATTTCTAAAAATCGCCCTTTTACGCCCCTTAAAGCAGAACTTTCGTACGTCTTGATGAAATTTTGCGCGCTTAGGGGTGGGGGTTGCGGTAGGGTAGGGGTAGGGGTACTTCAGCTAGTATACTATATTGTTTATCCTGATGGGGGGAGCTTTGTTTCTGAAACATACAGATATTTACATATTAAAAACAGTGGTTTAAACAAAGTAATACTTATTAATTTACTTATTATTTCGGTTGGCGTTTTTTCTCGATTTGTGATTTTTTAAATTTCAAATTTGTGACACATTCATTTTTGTTATTTTGCGGTAAATACTAGGATAACAATCGCTTTACTGATTAAAAAAATATTTGAGATTGTCATCGGGAAGTCATATCCGCAAATACATACGAATACATAGATACAGGTTGGCAACATATTCTATATATTGTTTTAATGAAAAATAAACTCCGGTGAAAAATATTATTGTTGTAAATTTGTTGACATGGCACTAGCGATGAGTCGTTCGTTTGTGCCTGCTCATTTAGGTGAGCTGTGAGCGTACGACTCCTGGCAAACCGTGCCACGGCTCAATTGAACTGTGACTGCTTGACAAACCTCAGAACCACCCGAGAAAGATGGTTTATTTATCTACAAAGATAAGCATGTCTCAGATGTTCGATAGTATTCTTACGCATTTCTACGATGACGCATTTTTAAATAGAATCCTTTGTTTATATAAAATCATCGTATACGTGTCTAATTTCTACAACGACCGTGGACTTGCAATTAATATTTGGCGCCATAACGCATCTATTTTCAAGGGTTCACACATTCGTGTGTAGATATAAGAATAATTACCGCATTTACACGTGTATACGTGAACGGCGCCCGACAGTCTGGCATCTGGACGTTTTTACCTAGACCTATACGCTGTGAGCTGGGAGTCGTATGAACTGAGGTATGAGCTCGTGAACTGGGAGTCGGCTCTTGGTATCGACGGTTCCAACGAACAATGTCGGATTTGTAAATTGGTAACATTACATAAGAGCCGTAGTAGTTGCAATATTATGTTTTTCCAATTATATAAATAGGGGTTTATCCGAAATATCAAAAACAACACTATATTTCTTTATCTAAAAAATAATAAAAATGTAGACGTGAAACTCTAAACACATAGAAACGACACTTTAAACAGCTCTAATGAAAAGATACCATTTGCACATCCGACATTGTTCGTTGGGACTGTCATGGTTTGTCAACTGTCGATATGTGCCGGGTATTAAATGAGCCATCGTTCAATTGAGTCGTACGGAAATATTGAGCTGTTATCGTGACTCCCACTCTTTACAAAATGAGTCATAACCTATCGCTCCACGGCACACCTTCGCGCTGGTGAAACAGAACAGTTTTGAGACACGTAAAAGGGACACACTATATTCATCGTGGTACGAATGGAATTGCAGCATATTTGGAGTATTGGGGGAAAACTTCATCTATTCCATAAGTGGGTACGTATAAATTTGTAGGGGGTCCACGACAGGGAGAAAAAAAATGGTGTCCACGAAGTGTAAATGGGGGTCCACGGATCGGAGTTCATTTAGACTGACTAACTATCTAACCATCACGCCGTTTCTCCGCAGGGGTAGGCAGAAAGGACGGACCGACAAATATCTCGATCTTGGCATACACTTCTTGCTTCATTCACATTCATACATTCTCTTCTGTTAGTCCGACTTCTGACATGGCCCGACTCAAGTATTTGATTCACTCGATCGTGCCATGTCTTCCTCGGGCGTCCCCGGCTTCTTCTTCCATTCACATTCGCCTCATATATTCTTCTTACACTCCTTTCTCCGTTCATTCGCTCTACATGCCCAAACCATCTAAGCGTTCCTCTCTTAATCTTACTCATTACTTGCATTCTTTACGAATCTCAATATTTTTCAAACAATTATACGTGGTTTTACCAGACATTCTCCACGGAGATTTCATTTCTACCACATTCAGTCTACTTTCATTCTTCCTCTGCCAATTCCGTGCCTCATTGCCATCAGGGCTGGTATCAGCATACATTTAGACTGCACGCACAGTAAAGTAAGTTACCGTAGTAAGTAACGCTCGACACGACTACAGCGAATCGCGTCCACACAGGCAGGGGGGTGGGGGTTCATACACTATTTGTGTTTTAATAATTATTTGCATGGAGTTGTAAATTCTTTCGTTTGTAGTCATTCTTATTAATTAATGAAAATTACTAAAGTCATTGACATGATGGGGTCATTGGGGTTCAGTAGAAAACAGGTAACTTAATTGAGTGTCAAGTTTTTTTTATTAATTCACAATGTAAAACACATTCTTTGCTGGTAGATATTATGCGTATTAATTACTTAATTACACGAACTGTGTCTACGGGTAATCTGCACACGGTCCAGTGAGGAGATTATCAGTCGTCTCGATGTTGGTGTTGGAAGTCTCGGTGAGCAGGTGGTACTTCCGGTAGGGGGAGTTTCCGCTTGACGTCCGGTTTCAGACGGTTCAAAAGGATGATCAGCAGGATGCCAGAGGCGCTCGACTGCTGTCTGGTGGTGATTCCTGCGGCTGTGGGTATGTGTCTTGATGAGATCACGGCGCCGGAGGGCAGGAGGCGAAAGGCACTCGACTGCACTCGAACGGTGGGCGTTGGGGTTCGGCGGTTCCTGCCGAGTCTTCCCGCAGCGTTTCAGACTGGGGATGCGAGCGGCCTGCTTGCTTTGTAGGAGACGGGAGTCTCGACTACGACCACTGGCCGGACGGTCTCTACTGACTCGTCTCTGTCCACTACTGACTTTACTTCGGCCAAAGTCCCCTTTTTAATCATATCCGAACTCTTCTTCTTTTTCTTGGCTTTTAATTGGTTCGCTGTTGCCGACCGAGTTAATCCTCTTAACTGCTTGCTTTTTCTGGCGACTGCAAAATTCCCGGAATTGAAAGCCGGTCGTTTGTAGATTAGCCGCAGGTAGACAGACTTCGGGATTAGGATATCTCGGTGTTTCCCATACTTATGACTTGTATCATCATTATTGAAGATTCTAATTATTAATGGGTTTTTTCTATTTATAATAGATTAATATTTTTAATAATAATAAGAATAATAAGTGTTTATTGGGGAATGTGGGGAGGTTAGTGCAGTCCCACACATTCCATACAACAATATACATGCAATAGTTATAAAAAAATATATATACAAAATATGTACAAGAGTTTAAAAAATAAAATAATTATAAAACAGTAGTGGTGATACATCACAACATAAAACAAAAATAAATATATAAAAAATAAGAATTTAACTAAATAAGTATATAAAAATAAACCCTTTAAGGTGCTGCGGCATTTATATTGTGAGGGGCCAATATATTTGTCCAGTATGCGTCGATGCTGGAGGCTGGACTGGGGCGGGCTTCCATGACGAGGATATTCCTCGAGATGTTTATTCTTTCCCTCATTCCAGCCACCCTGGATCTTATAAGGGCTGCAAAACCAGAATAGTTTTATAATGTACTAAATGATGTGTGCCCGGCCTTGCTCGGGATTTTTTTTTTAATAAAGTTATTAAATTGTGAATTCTTGTCGTTTGGGTGCCATAATTGATTCCAGGGCGAAAGTAATGCCTTGTGACGACTGTTACTGTCTGTAAACAGTGAAACAAAGAAACATTCTAATTTGTTCTCCATTTATTACTTGACATTATTATTTTTTAGTATTCTATGTATTCCTGATGAAGGAAGCATCGCTTTCGAAATATATAGATATGCGTATATTAAGTGGTGAATACAAAATTATTTTTAATTCATTTATTAAAGAAACATTCATTTGAAAATTTTGTTACATTACAAACATTTATTTTTTCAAAATATATCTAAATCATAAAGTTTTTAAGTAGGTACCTTCCTGCGTTTTCCATTTAGAAAAGATTTTACCCAAACAAACCTTTTTTTAATATGTAATCTGTGGCTAACCAGAGTGTTATAGCTATGGGCTAACCTCAATACAACATGGCGGGTTCATTGTTTTTGATACTAATTTAAAAACGTCATAGTAACAATATTAACAGAGATAATACGTAAATCGTTATCGAAGCGAATAAAAAGTCATCTTATCAAAACACCTTGTAATGTTGGTATCATTGCATTCGGAGCATCTGACGTCACGGGTCTCGCTCGCGGGTATTTTGGTTATTTTTATTTGTCGATTTTGTTTTGTATTTTAAATACGTTTATTTTTTAGTTTGGTGAAATTCAAACTCAATTTGGTGGCAAAACTCTTTATAATGAAATTGTTTTTCAATATACTATAAGAAGTAAGATTGTTCACGAGGAAACCAATTATCAATATCGGATATTACGATAATGTTAATGCTCAATACTATTTTTATCCTTCGAGTTAAGGTTTCTAAAAAGGTACATCATTTTACTATTTATGTTTAGTTATGGTTTACTATGGCGAGAATATGAAATAATGTACGGTAAAGCTCATCCTTGTTTTAACATTTGATCTGTTAACTTCAAAACCGACCGGCCATAGATTTGAAGCGTTTTGGCGGGCTTTGAATAAATGAAACTTATTAAGGACTCACAAATATTAAACAAAACAAAACACTTTTAAATATTGATATGAATTGTTAATTGGCCGGTGAATACACGTAACACGAAATGGTATATATTGCAAGTACCTCGAGTCCTTCAAGAAACTCTATGTCATGTTAATTTTACAATAATGTATTTTTATACGTTTCTTGAAGGGATTAACCTATAGTAACATTTTCTTTCCATTTCATGTTCCGTATGTACACGCGCAAACAAACAATTCATTTCAATATTTAAAAGCATTACGTGCTAAAAGTGTTTTTTTCTAAAATATTTAAGCGCCATCTGTTAGCGCGTATTACATTTCGTTTAGGAACTATGGAAACTGACTAGAAAAAAAATACTGATCCGGTAAGAACGTGATAAGACGCTACTTATCGCAGTGGGTTATAATTCTAGGAATAACGGGAAAAGGTTAGGAACTGAAAAGCAATCTAGGTATTTACAACAAGTCGTTTATTTTGATAATCGTGGGGTTAGTCTTAAACTAAAGTTAATCTTAATTATACGGGAAAGTTGGTTCTTAGAGTCAGAGATTCACTTGGCTGAAAGGGTGGAAGAATTATCATGAGAGTCAGAGGCACTTCCCTTTACTGATGGCTGTCCAGGGTCCAGTGGCTGCTCTGTATGCAGAGTCCTCGCATTCGCACTAGGTATCCGAGTACCTCCGGATCGGGAGTAGGTACAAACGCGGCGATATTCAGAGGCCTGGGCGGTCTCCGGGGTTTGATCTCCGAAGGGCGAAGATCGGTAACTTCCTGGGCAGAAGCGGGGGGGGGTTCGACTCGCGGTGCAGAGCCTGGGCGACTTCTACGGTAGATCTCCGAAGGGCGGAGATCGGACTTCCTTCTCGGCGGAAGCGTAACACTCACTGTCGTCAGAGGACCTGGGCGGCCTCTCCAGTGGGCGAGAATAGGAACCTTCCTGGGCGGAAGCTTCGAGACAACTGTCTAAGCCCGACTCACTTCTCGTCAGAGAGCCCTGTCGCCTGTCTATCTGTAGGGATCTTTTTGTGACCCGTATTGTTTGGCGGGAGGCTCCGAAGGGCGGCTCATTTCCTTTGAGGTTTTATTACCGTCTCTTTTGTAAAATAAAGCCGACTTTCTATAATACTATTTAAGGGTATTTACTTTACGATGTAGTACTTTACAATCGTTTCCGGCTTGGACAACAATATGCGCGGCTAGCCGTTTGTGCAAATTTTTTTATGGCCTGTCTAGTCTGGGAATTATTATTACTTGAAATGCACATTTTACAAAGTATGTCTGTGAATTCGGTCATTACTTTTAGGTGTATTACAAAGGATATATCAATCGCCCCCACGGTTTTTGACTGATTTCACGACGTAATTTCTATTAACTAATATATAACACTATCCCCGCACGGCTATCTCTTTGTACGTCTAAAATAACACGATGACTAAATAACTAACTAATATGACTTAATACTAATTGTCCTGGAGAATTGCGTAGTCGTGGAAGGTGTTCGATTTTAGGTAATAATGAATCTCGTAATAAGACCTATTTTTATATAGTTTGCTGGGATAAGGTTTGTTTGTTTGATAACCGGGGGGTGGCTGTTGAAGGACCTCCTTGTGGTCGTCTGCCAAACTATACAAGGAGGTACTATGAGGTGGAGATTGCGTCACCTCATTGATGTCGGTTGTGGCAGAACCAGAAGGCTGATTACGGTCGCTAGACTCGGGGGCCGGCGATTGAAGATTTGTGATGTGAGATTCCGCCCCGGGCGTATCTTGTACTATGGCCGTTTTTGTATGTAAGTTAGGACGGTACGTTTCTGCTGGCGGCGGCAAGGGTCCATTTTGCGCAATAGTCGTTGGGAGCGTGTGCAGTCCTTCAGGCATTCTAGTAGCCGGATGTGTATGGCAATTTATTGGCCCTTCAAGGTTAATAAAGTTGGGACTGAAAGAGATGCAAGATGGAATTCGATATGTGATACAGAGAAAACAAGATATTAAAGGACATTATCAGCCGTTTGACAGATGTTGATTGCGCATGCGCGTTTCGTAATCGCGCCCAAAGATGGCGGTTTTATTCAAATTAATAATTGTACCGATTTTAGCAAGTTATTTTCTAGAAGTTTTCTGGATTCATTCTTCTTATTTAGTCGCTTCCTCATTACTGGGGATCGTGACGCCCATTCCAATCTCCCTCGTGTACAAGGGTCGTTTACTCCTCGCGATCCTGCGCTGTGTCGAGAGCCAAGGACACCGACGTTCCGGTGCCTGCGAGATTTGGTAATTCCAACGCATCGGTGACCTTCCTCTACTTCTCCTTCCTTCCACTTTGCCAGTGACCATGAGCTTCTCCAGGTTGGAGTTCTCGGTTTGGCTACGCTGTAGGTAAACAGATGATGCCTATTGTGGATGCCAAGCCCTTCCAGAATAAGGTACTCCAGTGAAAAATATAATGACTTTAAAAATATGTAATAGCCCAATATTAGGTATATTCCCTATAATCTCGTAAAATTTCCCATCCAATAATCACCTGTTCAGGTATTCCTTGGTATTCCATTATGCACACTTCTGTCTCTTTCGCTCGGTTATTATGTCAGATTTCTATTTCATGCTATCTCATTTTTTCTTTGTTCTGTTTTATTCTATTTTGTATATATAAACTCACACTATGTATTTTTGATCAGTTTCATTTTTGTACCCTGAAGATGCTTATGTTAAGCGAAACCGGTTGGTCGTAATAAAATTAAATAAAATTATCGTGGTTATTAACAAAGTTATTGTTTTATTTTCATTTATTATATATAATTATACGTAGAATTTATAAATCGTTATTTAAAAGTGATTAAAAAATCATCTCATCAAAACACCTTGTTATGTTGGGGTACCATTGCACTTTGAACATCTGAAGTCACGTGCGTATTATGTTTTTGGATTAGTTTGAAAAAATTTTTTTTTGTGTTTTTAATATGTATGTTTTTATTTTGGCGAAATATTAACTTAATTTGGAAGACTTTAAGCTCTATAATTGTTGTTCAATATAAAAAAACTATTATTCGTGAAATAAATTAGAGTATTCACGAACAAACCAATTATCAATACGGATATTATAATAATATTAATACTCAATGCTATTATTATTCTTTGGGTTAAAGTTTATAAAAAGGTAAATAATTTTATAACTTATGTTTGGTGATGGTTTACTATGAATAGAAAATAAACTTATGTACGGTAAACCTCATCGTCGTTTTGACACTCGACATTCTAACCTCAAAACTGATCAAAACCGACCGGCCATAGATTTGGAGCATTTTCGAGTGCTTTGCAAAATTGAAAGTTTGAAAATTATTTTAACTATGAAAACTAACTAACGAAATGTACTGGTATTTAAGTTGGAACATCACAATTGATAAAAATTCCTTTTTGATGTACATGTGCCCCTGGCTGTTCAAGGAATCCCGATTATTTTCCTCCTGCACCACATTTCAGGGCGTCTGAGTGAACATATTTCCACACCGTAAAGGAATACGGGGAAATCAGCGCCCGGACGAGTGTTGTACCAGTATTATATAAAAAACATGAATAATATATATATTTTTACCATCCTTGCTCTCCTCATCTACATTCCCTCTCCACTCCTCAATGCAGTGAAAATATCTATACATGTACTCGTATGTTACATTAAAAAACTATTTATTTACAGTTGTGTTTAAAGTAGATAATACAAGCTACACGTGTATTTCAATGAATGATACAGATCGACACACCCAACTTTGCTATTGCGCTTTATGGACGCTAAAACAGACAAAAATGAAATAAACTGTCAAATAATGTAACATAGGTACCTTGGCACAAGAAATCGACTTACTTTATGGACCCTAAAACAGACAAAAATGAAATAAACTGTTAAATAATGGTAACATAGGTACCCTGGCACAAGAAATCGACTTGCTTTATGGACGCTAAAACAGACAAAAATGAAATAAACTGTCAAATAATGTTACATAGGTACCTTGGCACAAGAAATCGACTTACTTTTTTTAAATATACTAGATGAAGCACCCGGCGTTGCCCGGGGTAATGAATAATTTGGAGTGAAGATTTCAGGTTGTGATGTGCTACCGCTACCCCAATACCTCACCCCTACCCCTACCCTGTAATTTTCCTCTTATTTTGAACGTCAAGTGTGACAAATTTCATCAAGAAGTACCAAAATTCTACTTTGTTACTTCCTTTTGTTTTGAAGGTCAAATGTGCAAAATTTCATCAAGTTCGTAATAAAACTGGATTTGTACAAAAAAGAAACAAACAGATACTCTTTTTTAAATATGGACTAGCTGAAGTTCCCAGCGTTGCTCGGGGTTATGAATGGTTTGGTGGAAAGTTTTTATGTTCTGTCTGTTATCCCTACCCCTAACCAGTAGTTTTCCTCTTATTTTGAACGTCAAGCATGGAAATTTTATCAAGAAGTACTAAAATTCTGATTTAAGTGCAAAATTTCACGAATCTCTCTAGAGCAAAGAAAAAAATATGAAAAAAATTGGTGTTAGTTTCACGTTTTGGTCACCTGCGCAGTTAAGCATGTCAAACTGTACTTATTTCCAGTCTGCTAACCTCGAAAATATCAAAAGATAATGTTGAAAAGTGTGCCATTGCAGTAATAACAGCATTTAGTAATTCAAAGACATTCCTTGTGAAACCAGTTTCGCTGCATTCACTCACCGTACGAGTGTCTGCGTGATAGTAACCAACAGAAACCGGTTTGTCCACATTTCAAGTTGAACAAGGTCTGTTTCAAGTGGTTTGTTTGAAATGGAAAGTGAAGAAAATATACGTACTTCCACGAGTTTGTCCTGTCGAAATCAAAAGTGTTAAAAGCAATTATTGTTAGGAAGAATTTCCGGAATACCACAAGGTTCTATTCTTAGACCTCTGCTTTTCATGTCTTACGTAAATGCTGTTGTAACTAACTAACTAACCATCACGCCGTTTTCTCGCAGGGGTAGGGTGGATCACCACACAACTCTTTCTCGGCACACACTCATATTCACACATCTTTCCGGTTTCCATAAATACTCTTCTGTTATTTTGACTTTTGGTATGTCCCGACTCAAGTATTTGATTCACTTGATCTTGCGACGCCTACTTCGGGCGACCCTGACATCCTCCACTATTAACTTTTGCGTCGTATATTCTCCAGACACTCCTTTCTTCGTTCATCCGCTCTACATGTTCAAACCATCTAAACATTCCTTCTAATCTTATCCACTACACTTCTATCAGACTTATCAGCATTATTTTGGACCTCCACCATTTGGTTTTATGTGTACGCCTCAGGGATCTCATTTCTACAGCATTCAGTCTACTTTTACCCTTCCTCCGCTAGTTCCTCTCTGCCATACATCAGGGTTGGTTGCAGCACACAATCGTGAACTTTAGCCTGCTCCTTATTAATTCACTTGATCGTGCCATGTTTTTCCAGACTTCTTGTACCATCACTTTCTTGTCGTATATTCTGCCGACACTCCTTTCTTCGTTCAGTTGCTCTACAAAGGAATAAGTTAAAACAATAATAATAAAAGATAGCAAATGAATTATAATATATTTATTCATTAACATTATTAAGTACATGATTATTGCCAGACATTTAGTTTATTCATAATAAAATAATTAAAGACAAAAAAATTATTATTGATTTTAAAAGTAAAACACAATGGAAGAAAATTATCGACGGAATCTCAATGAAAATATGAAATAGATAAATAAACAGAAAACGGTCGCGACTGGCATTCAAACCAACAATCTCTAGTCTAATCGGGACAAGTACCTCTACCAATCGAGCTATCGAGACCTAGTTATGATTGGTCATTTTTATCAATCTCATATATTGATTGTTTTTGTGTTTAATTCGTAAAACTCCATTTAAAATATTTTTCAATTCGATGCAAATCCAATTTAACAGTGTTATTATTAAATTCTGCAAGTATTTTATATTTTTATTATTGTGACAGTTGTTTCGGCGTTCGAGGCCATTTTCAAACTGCGGTTAGGCCACGTTGAGACGACTTATTTATATGATTCTATTTACCTCCAACCGATTTCAATTTTTGCCGTGCCTAAATGATTTATAACCGGTGAAACCGATTTACCGAGAAAATAATTGTGACAATACATTCTGAAATCTGTTTTTTCCGCATTAAATGGCAATGTTACGTTAATTATTTTACAATGGCGTGACTGCTTTACTTATTTAACACCTTGTACTTGAACACCGAAACAGCTGTCACAATAAAAAGAAACTAAAATACTCGCAGAACTTAATAATAACATTATTAAATTTGATTTACATTGAATTAAAAAAAAAATCTATCTCATAATTCTATTTGAGAATTATTACTAACATTATGATAAATTGTTTCCAATAATGTTATGGCTGCCATCTTTTGGCATGATGCTAAAGTTGTACTAGAATTTTTTGCAATTTTCATAGAGAAGTGTTGATTTTATTTCAATTATTAAATAACATTATAATAAGCTTCAATAAATTTAATTTTAATAAATTGAACATAACATCAAATACTTTTACTATAGAATTTATAGAAAATAATAATAATAGTATGTTGGCATATACAGTAATTATATAATCTCTGGATGTTTTTCTAATATATTGTACATATATACAATACATATAAATGCTGCGGTATATAGTACTTAGGTTAATAGTTCACTAAACTAAATATTACAGGCAATTTAGTGAATTTATGCATAAGTTTGTCGTGAATTTTTAACGCGAATACTGTACTACTGTTCCAACTGCACGGTGTCAGTAGGACTATGGCATCCCCGAGGGAGGTAATACAAGGTCCGTCAAATCATTTATTTATGCTTAAATTTAATTATGAAAACAAAAACATTAGCCACCCATCTCACCAGGACAATCCTGTGTTGAGATGGGCGGCAACAGAATTTAATAATAATCAGTAAATAGTAATACAATACATGAATAAAAATTTGTAAATATTAATAAGTAAATAATAGTAAATAAATAATAGTAAATAAATAATAAGAATCGGATAATAATAATTAAATAATAATAATAAGTAAATGGTAATAAGCATATAATAATACACATTAAATATTAAGTAAACATTAATAAGTAAACATTAATAAGTAAACATTAATAAGTAAACATTAATAAGTAAACATTAATAAGTAAACATTAATAAGTAAATAGTAATAAGTACATATTAATAAAAATAGGTAAATAAAATTATGTAAATATCATTCCACGGCATACGTTCTGATGTCAACCGTGTAAAAAAGTTGGACACGAGTTTCATGCGTTTTCCGACTGCGCTCCGGTGCTGAAGGGATCAATGACGCTAGTTACACGGAACATCTTAAATTGAAATACCGTTAGAATAAAGACAGCATTTCCATCCGACGTCTGTGATACAAAGATTGCAATCCGTCTGTCAAGATAGGGGAATCTATCAAATGGACCGCCCTTTTCTGCGAAGAGTCAAGAGTATTTTCAGATATTTTGGGGCTACAGACCAGAGGTGACTGCCAAACTAAATAACGACATTAACACTCGTGTAAATGTAAACCAAAAAACTGTATAAACTTATGCATAAATTCACAATTAAATTGCACCATTCGAACGTCGGAAGTATTAAAAAAAATATTTCCTTATTACATAGTTAACTAAAATAGGAATGTGATGAGAAAAAGTAATTTCTACAAAACTACGACGCTATTTAACAATTATTACGTACAAATTTCAGTGCGTCATATTGAGCAAAAATCTTACGTGAAAAGCTATACTTATTAGTTTCACGTCTACCAAACGATAAAATGGAGTATACAAGACATATCTATTTAACAAACGGTATAGGTAAACAGCAGTTAACACCACACCAGAGTACCAACCGTCCAGAGACAGCGGGACCATGTCATCTCCGATTGGGGTATGTTGTGAGGCTGAAGGTAGTGGGGAGGGGAAGATTGGGAAGTACTCGACTGTTCAAATCTGGTCACCAAACATGGCTAAATCCATTTCAAGCAACATTTCGATTCTGAACGGTGGTCTTTCACCAGGGCGATACTGACGGGTATCTACCACTCTGGAACATGCCGCAAATATACTACATATTATTTAAAGAAAAAATTATATGAATACCCCACAAGAGTCCCAACTGCTCCCAATCGTCTGGAGCCAGTGAGACTATGGTATCCCCAATTGGAGAATGTTGTGAAGCTGGAGATATTGGGGAGGGAAAAGAAAAGGAGAAGAGGAAGGAGGGGAAATACCTGGCTATCCAGATCTGGTCACCAAACATGGCTAAATCCATTTCAAGCAACGTTTCGATTCTGAACGGTGGTCTTTCACCAGGGCGATACTGACGGGTATCTACCACTCTGGAACATGCCGCAAATATACTACATATTATTTAAAGAAAAAATTATATGAATACCCCACAAGAGTCCCAACTGCTCCCAATCGTCTGGAGCCAGTGAGACTATGGTATCCCCAATTGGAGAATGTTGTGAAGCTGGAGATATTGGGGAGGGAAAAGAAAAGGAGAAGAGGAAGGAGGGGAAATACCTGGCTATCCAGATCTGGTCACCAAACATGGCTAAATCCATTTCAAGCAACGTTTCGATTCTGAATGGTGGCCTTCCACCAGGGCGATATTGACAGTATCTACCGCTCTGGAACGTGTCGCAAATATACTACAAATTATTTTAAATGAATAAATTGTGAAATAACACAATTTCTGTCAAATAAAAATTACTTGCGCACGCCGGGATTTGAATCTGCGACCTACAAGGATCGAAACCACACAACCACAGAGAGCGTCAGCAGAAATGAGATCCCTGAGACGCATGTGTGTTAAAACCATGTGCGACCGTATTCAGAATACGGAAATATGAAAATGATACACATCCAATAAAAATTTACTTGCGCCCGCCGGGATTCGAACCCGCGACCTCCGGATCATGGAAACCGTTAAATCTTCCTTATGAATTCAAATTTGAAGAATCACGAAACAAATTGAAGTGAACAATTTTATTGTATGAATTTATAGATGGATTTACAGTTTAACAGTGCTAAAACACCAAAGCAGGTTTCTCGGGGCCTGTCTTCAGGTGAGCAATATTGAACTACTTAATAAAGTAAGTAAAATATTAACCAAGAGCAAAAAGCTATCATAATGGAGAAAACGGGTGATGAAAAGATCGTGTCGGATATATGTGGTTATCGCCTCTCGGTCACAGTGAATATATTGAGATTTCATCACATTGAGTGTAAGACAAAACTGGGGAGTGAGAGCGCTGATGAAAAATATACTCCAAAAGTGGGCGGTGAGACAAATAAGGTTGGAAACCTCTGGTTTAGTGTCTTATCAGTTATATTGTGGTTCTATTAAAAAAATTAGAATAATAAAATAATATTGTTTTCTGATAAAAATCATATCAAATGGGTCGTTCAATGTGTGTACCCAATACAGTACAAAGAGACTAATAGCTGGGAGTTAACAATGGAATGCTGATACCAATCCCGATGTGTGGCAGTGAGACATGGAATCGGCAGAGGATGGATAAAAGTCAGGACCTATGTCAATTTTGAGAATTCTGTGTGGAGGGTCTATTTAAGAAGAGGAAGGAGTGAACATATTAGAACTGTTAAACTAAAAAACGAATTACAGGAACAAATAGTTTCCAGTACATCGCTGTTGAAGGCATCGATGACGCTAGTTCCTCGGAGCATCTTCCAGTGAAATACTGGTAGAATAAGGATATCATTCCCACCTGACACCTGCGCATTAAAGGTTGCAATCCGTTTGTTAAGAAACGGGAATCTATCAAACGGACCGCCCGTTTCTGGACAGTCGACGATGAATGCTGTAGAAATGAGATCCCCGAGGCGTACGTGTGTACTAAAACCATGTATGACCATGTCAATAATGTAGCATTCTAAAAAAATGCTAGGCTGATGTAGGTGTAACGAATAAGATTAAGAAAGGGACTATCCAGAGTCCATGCAACTAAGATTATCTCGGAATTTAAAGAATGCTCGACGAGTGTAAGAGAAAATAGAGAAGATAAAGAGGAAGATTGGGAAAAGCACCTGGCTGTTTAGATCTAGTCACAAAATACGACTAAAGACCATTTTCGGAAACTTTTCGATTCTCAACGGTGGTCGTGACAGTATCAAGCACGTTATTTGCTTTTCTATGTATTTTTCTTAATATGTGACTAGACTATCTTATATTGATTCATTGACAAAGATAAAAACACTGATAAATACCATCGGAAATCAATTCAAGATAATATAAAGAATTATTAAATATGGCTTCATAGATAGGAAAAGATTAAAAAAACATTCATAGAACTAATATTTCGCAATTCTATTACTGTATACGACTGTAATTTATTGAATATTTAAATTGGAATTTTTTTTGTTTGTTTAATAAAACCATATTCGACCGTATTACGAATATGGAGGTATGAAAATGATACACATCCGATATAAGCGTGATAACAGGATCAAGAAAGGGATGCTTGGATGGTTTGAACTTCCAGAGTGGATGGACAGAGAAAGAAATGAAGAATTTTTTCAGGTTTTTTTTTATTTTTACTGTAGTACCGTACAAGAGTCCTAACTTCTCCAAACCGTCTGGAACCAGTGAGAATATGGCATCCCCAATTGAGGTTGTGAGGATGAAGGTTGTGGAGATGGGGAAGAAAGTGAGAAAGTACGTGGCTATTCAGATCTGGTCACCGAACACGGCTAAAGCCATTTCAAGCAACGTTTCGATTCTGAATGGTGGTCTTTCACCAGGGCGATACTGACAGTATCTACCACTCTGGATCGTGCCGCAAATATACTACATATTATTTTAAAGGAATAAATTGTGAAATAACACAATTTTTGTCAAATAAAATTTACTTGCGCACGCCGGGATTTGAATCTGCGACCTTCAAGGATCGAAACCACACAACCACAGAGAGCGTCAGCAGAAATGAGATCCCTGAGACGGAGGTGTGTTAAAACCATGTGCGACCGTATTCAGAATACGGAAATATGAAAATGATACACATCCAATATAAGTGTGATGAACAAGATCAAGAAAGGGATGCTTGGATGATTTGAACTTCCAGAATGGGGGTGGCTACTGAAAAATAGCTTAAAAAATAATTACATTTAGGCGGTTCCACGTCAATTTCGCTCAGCGATAAATCAGAACAGTTAGAAAAGTGATACAAAGTCATTAAAAGCACAAAAAAAAACAAATCATGACAACATGTTGTGGCCGCGGAGTGAGATAATGGCAGTTTTGTGATTACAATTTTAAATGTCTATTTAAGGGTTGTTTTTAAAGTTATGGATTTATTTAATGGGTTTTGAGCCTTAGAATACAATAATGGCACAACTAGATATTTAAATTTATACTAAAAAATACATTTAGTGATTTTTTACAATACCGGTTTCATTGAGTTCAAAGTATTAGTGACTTTTATCTTGTAGTGATTTTTCGATTAGGAATTTCGTTTTAAAGTGCGCAAAGTCACTAAGTTGTTGTTTATGAAGGAGATGAGTTTTTGCTCAATAAGCGAGAATGTACAATAAGTAAAGGTAATTGGTTTCTTTATGTGCTCGACATGTTTAATTAAGTTGTTTGGCGCATTAAACTGTCGAATCTTGTTGATAAGGTCCAATAATAATATTTGAATACGAAGTGGATAGTTCAGTATGTATGCGATAAATGTCTAAGAAGATATGGATAAGATAGATTTTCATAGTGGAAGATACTCTTAGTATCGCCCTGGTGAAAGACCACCATTCAGAATTGAAACGTCACTTGAAATGGCTTGTAGCCGTGTTTGGTGACCAGATCTGAATAGCCAGGTATTTCCCACCTTCCTTTTTCCCCTTCTCCTTCCCCTCCCCGATCCCTTCAGCCTCACAATTGGGGATTCCATAGTCTCACTGGCTCCATATGCTTGGGAGTAATTGGGACTTGCGCGGTATTCATGTAAAAAAAGAAAAATAAAGAGGTTTGGTGACTTTCGAACAATAAAAAAATCTGATTCCACGCTGTTTGGTGACTTATACCTACGACATTAATCGATTTGGGGAATTTTCACGGAGATAGCGCCTTTTCCAATAGATGCGGAGTTCAAAATTATGTACTTTGGATATGTCACTAACTGATTTTTACCAAAAATGTCAGTTAGTGATTTTTACTCCACGGCGATGATATTTCAATTTTCAAAGGTGTGGTGATTTATCGCTGAGGAAATTGTCTGGGAGTTGTCATGTTTGGTTTTCGTAATATGGTCAATTGCTACAAAGTCATTAAGTAGGAATATAAAAATAGCTACAAAACCTTTGTAAAGAACATAAATGACACGCGAACTGACAATATTACAGCAGATGCCGTCTTAATCACTTATAGCTAAACTGTTTTTAATGATAACACGCGCAGCTCGTTACATTTGATGCCAACATGTTACACTAGCGCCTCTAGTGGTGCGTGTTGGGAGAATTGTATTTTTTTTCATAAAATACATTTTAATGAATTTTCTATGAAGCATATTCTTAATAAATTATATTAATCCAAGATTCATAAAATGAATACTAGTTAAACTGCAAATGACTTAACCGCGTTTTTTGTTCATAAATGATAAAAACAATTAGGTATATATCAACAGCTATAAGCCTCGGCGCTCGCGCTCGCTCTGGTGGTTTAGAAAGGGAATAAAATACTAATTTAATAAATTTTAGTCACAGGTCGATCTCAGGATGGACAAAGTTTAGTTGAATTTGACCAATTTTGAATATAATAATATCATTTACATGCGTATATGTACACATTTGACTGATAAATCAGAAAAATAAAATCAGTTACGCACATATCCAAGCTCAGTAACCTTATCTATAATTCTAAATCAACACTTCGAAGATAAAATAATTATTGCTTGCAAACATTTACAAAACTTACAAATTTAATACATAAAGTATAATATATGTCAATAGATATCAATATAAATTGATTATGTGTACATATTATTATTACATATTATTATTATATTATTATCGTGGAACACTTTCACAGATGGCGTCAAATATTTTAGAAAAAAAACACTTTTAGCATGTAACGCTTATCCGGAAGATGAAATGGAGTAAATTGTTATTGAACGTTGAAAGCTCAAGACTCGTTCTTGTGTTCTTGTGAACAGCTCAGCTGTGGAATGATCTGTCGGCCTCTGTGTTTCCTCCACCCTACAACATGGGTCTCTTCAAGACCCGACTTCACTCATTCCTATCCGTTAAAAGACGCTCCACACGGCATCCCCCAACATGATATAGGCCTTGAGGAAAATTAATTCCCTCAGAGCCTCCTGCGTGGAGTTAATGCAAAAAAAAAGTAATATATTCCTTTTTATTTTCCGTACGTTCACCCCCAAACAAATAATTAATTTCAATGTTTGAAAGCATTACGTGCTAAAAGTGTTTTTTTTCCAAAATATTTTTAGCGCCATCTGTGAATGCATATTCCATTTCGTTTGGCCTTAATTTAAGCAGGGTTCCCAGGCTATCTATTCTATAGTCTATCCCACAGAACGAATGATGGACAAGAATTGTAGCGGGTTCACACTTGCTATATTTCAAATCTATTTCATTTCAGATGTACTTGCAAAGCTAAAAGTGACGCAGCAAATCTTCGAAAAGAAAAAGGTTTTTTAATTGGACATAACCTATATACTGTACATTCTATTGCACAGATAAAGGCTGATTGCACTATAATAATTTTCACAGAATAAATAAGGTGGGAACGCAGCATATGCGATTGAATACATTGAAATTTTGGAATTGTGCTAAGAATTATTGTGTAATGATGTTACTTCAATCTTCTAATAGCAATTTTTTTTTTAAATCATTGAATTCATTAACAAAATGCAAGCCTTGGTCAGAAAGAAAAACGTGTTTTCTCGAGGCCCCCTGACACTGAACTGAATAAAATTTTGGAATTATACTAAGAATAAGGAACACCAGTGAAAAATATTATGACTTTAAAAATTTATGTTCATATAAATCAGTAAATGCCGATTCTAGTACGTATATCTTTATTTTTCGGTTTTGTTTTGTATTTTATTTGGGTAACTTTAAGCTCTATAATTGTAGTTCAATATAAAAATAAAAATAAACTATTATTAATAACAGAAATTAAAGTATTCATGATCAATCCAATTATCAATACGGATATTTTGAAAAAGTTAATGCTCAATACTATTATTATTCTTCAAGTTAAAG
Organism: Halesus radiatus; assembly: GCA_022606495.2. Lineage (NCBI taxonomy): Eukaryota > Metazoa > Arthropoda > Insecta > Trichoptera > Limnephilidae > Halesus > Halesus radiatus. The sequence continues at coordinate 89,140 of JAHDVE020002060.1, forward strand.
TTTCTAAAAAGGTACATAATGTTATTACTTATGTTTAGTTATGGTTTACTATGAATAGAATATAAATCATGTACGGTAAAACTCATTCTTGTTTTGAAATTTGACATTCTACCTTAAAACCGACCGGCCATTGATTTGGAGCGTTTTGGCAGCCTTTGAAAAATTGAAAGTTTGAAAAAAAAAACGAAATATTGGTATTTAAGTTTGAACATCATTATTGATAAAAAAAAAAAAAAATTGGACTGGAGGTCCTTATTATAGTCTGAAAATGATTCTAAAAGAAAATCATCTCAAATTGAAAAAAAAATACAATAAAATACATCATTGAATAAATGACATGGTATGAAAAGTGCTGTATTAATGAATTGATAGAATTTATTCAAATTCATAATCGCTCTTCAGGTAAATCGAAGACTTGTAGTCTTTTCCTTGTACCACCTCGGCCAAACCTTCACCTGCGTACGACAGTAACGGAGATACCTCAATATCTACGCCATCGCCAACTTTACCACCCGCGTTGACTATGTAACGCTTGTGCAACCTGAAGATGTCCTCTTTAGCGGTCTTCGGGCAGTCCTTTCCAGCGGTGTCCGGATTTTTCAACGCACTGAACTCCACGTCACGCGCAACTTCCAACGTGACAAACTTCGTAGCGAACTGAAACACGTCGAATACGAACTTCTCGATCTTGATTCCGTTGGGATTCTCGGGAGAGCGGCGCACGCCACTGTCATCGATGAAAGGAATCTTCTTTTTGGCTACGTGCAACTTCAATTCACTCTCGTGCTGATCAGCGATTCTTCGCAAAAACTCAGCGGAGAAGTAATGATTGCAGATATTACCAGCGTTGAAGGTGAGCTTTCCGTTGGCATTGCGCAGCTCGCTTGTAGCCTGCGTGATCTCCGAATACTCGACGACTTGATAGACACCGTCAACCTGGCACACGACTCCGACGGCTTCTTCTGGCGCTGATTTCTCTACAACTTTCGCCGCGCATTCGGCACCCTTCGCGATGCAGTATCCGATAAACGCCGGATCCGCGACTTTAATAAGAATATTATCGACGGAATGCGCATGCAGATGTTTGATGCCTCTAGATTCAATGTCGGATAAAATCCCACAATCGCGTAGTGCCCTGTAAATCCCGCCGTTGCCATCCGGAGCGCGAGCAATCTTGAACTTCTGATCCAAAATGATTTTCCCGTCAAATTGATAGCATGGCAAGCTTCCCTGAATGTAAAACTTCACATTATCAGGTCTCAGTCCGAAGTAATCGTACTTCTCGAAGAAGTCTTTCGACGGTTTAATCGTGTGTTCGGAAGCCATGATGTACCAGGTGATGCAGCTGCGGTTGCCGGTTTTCTGCGCGGCCAAACGTTGCAACTTCAAAATGCGTTCTGCTTGGATCTGGAACAGGGTTTTACGCGATGGTAATCCAATATTGAACATACCTTTTGGAAAATCAAAACCCAATCTTGTTCCTTGACCTCCTGCCATCAGTAGAACGCCAACCTCGCCTTGCGAGACGGCTACCAATCCCTTTTCTTCATACTCCGATAGCTTTTCCGGACTTATTGTAACGATGCTTTCATAATTCTCTTCTGGTACGGGTTTCAACCTGTCGTCCAGCTTCTCTGCGTCAGCTTGCAAGCTTTCCATAGCTCTCGTAAAATACTCGTTAACTTCATCCAGATTCAACTCTTCGATATCTCTAGTCAAAATCAACTTTTCTTCATCGCCGATCTCATTCCAGTACTTCAACAAATGCTCTTGCTTTTGAAGAACGAGCTTTGCACGCAGCTGGTCGAAATCAGACATGGTAAAGAACAAACTAGTGACAAATAACTAAATAAACCAAACTAAACACGTACACTAATTTACGTTAACTTATTAAAAAACACAAGTGTTGTGCGTTATATTATCAAAGTTAGTAAACGACGAGCACGATTTAGCAATTATATTTGCGCAAATGGGTTGGTAATTTCGTACGGCGCGTAGCTGACTGAGCGTGTTTCTCGCTTGGTGACAGCCGAGAGACTAATAATTGTAATTAGAAAGTGCGAGCCGCGGATTCGAGGTCTGCAAAAGGCCGCGTAAGACATTATTTAATTCTCTCGTCCCCTCCACGCTTTTTTACGTGCACACGTACTCAGAAGGCTCCGGTCCATTCTGACAGCTGACACTGACAGCTAGTTGGCACATTTCAAAACAGTGGTGATGGGCGGGCGAGTACGATATTCAAAATGGCGATCGATATAAAATAAGCCACGGGAAAGATAAATATTATTATTTGAATATAATCTGTTGCCGAGCATTAAGATCCTAGCGGGTTCGAAAGTAAGCGTAGGTTTTTTTTTTAAGTAATAATATGTGTATTTTTTAAAGTTTTCTTGGATTTTCTAAAAATCCATAACTTTGTATAGATCGCTTTTACGTGATTTTTATTTGATGAAAACATGTTTTTTACAAATGTCGACTAATTTCGACAAAACACTGGTTTGTTTGTTGTTAATTTTTATTATCTATATTATTTACCTCACTTTTTCGTGTTCGTGCTCCACTACGTGTATCTAGAGCTGCTGCGCCTGTTTTTTTAAAACATTACAAAAAATAAATCATTAGGGCGTGGCTATATAAATCTATCGATTGCATACACAATGTTTTGCTTTTTGTGATGGAAAACATTTTTGTGTAATGTTTCAAAAAAACATTCCGGGAGACCCGGTTAAAAATACATCATTTTAATTTCTCTTTTGAGGGTTAAAATTGCACTCATATTACTAATTATTATTATTATTGTCAATGTAAATTTCTCTGGTTTCATATCTCATCGACATTACTATGACATATCAAAAAATGAAGCGAGAAATTAAATGATAAATAGTTAAAAAAAGTAATGACCTAAATATTTTTTTAAAAACGTGTCATCGTCTCCCGCAAAAAAAATTATTAGCTTGAATAAGTTTTTGAAATTCTTTTCTCAAAAAATGAACACTTTTTATTTACTTTTAGCTGATAATATATTTTTAAATGAAAACTAACACCATGGTGGTGGTTATGTACTATAAAAAATTTTTATCCCGTCCCGGACGCTATCGTAAAATCGGGACCAAGCTGTAATGAAAAATAAATTCTGGATTGGAGTCCCAGTTGTGACCGTTACCTTTTTATTTTCCGTTTCATGTTTCAATGAGACTTTTGAACCCTCCCTTCCCTGTGATGGGTATCTTCTAGACGTTGCTTGTAATATCCATCAATATCTCTATATCGGACCTCCAAATCATAAAACGTATTTAGGAAATGGCACAGATGCGCCTACGTCATCACATCATCACATGTAATAAGTGCATCACCACATCAAGGTGACGTGCCTCTGCGATTCAGGTGACGCATTTAAGGACGTAAATGACAGCTGTTGACGTCACTATTTCCGGGACATAAAACAATGACGTCAACTAAATCATCAAAAACGTCCTAACGGACGTGTTTCTATTAATCTCAAAGACGTCAATCACTTTGAACATACGTCAATTGTTTTATAGAGAAAAAATATATAAATAGAGAGTTACTTTAATAAAGCATTCACTGCGAAAAAGTTATTCGGCCTTTATTGACCTATATTATACAAAGAACTTATATACAAAGAACTTCTGCTGACATATATACATATATACAAAGAACTTCTGCTGACAGATTAAAGTATCGTATGTGTACCAGTGTTCCCTCCGAAATATAGTATTTGTGTATGTTCCGTACAATCTCTATAAATATAATAAATACAAGATTAAGATTTTAGGCATTCCTCCATAATATATTTACGCATTGATTTAAAAAATAATATTAATAATAATCAGAATTTATTGGGTACGTCGGAGGTATTTTGTGAACATCGGAAACAAATTCGTATATAACAACCCTGTGATTGTCTCGACATTTGGTCTCGACGATACGTGAAAAGTATGAGGGAAGCGCGACACTATATTCGCATCTCACTCTTGCATACTGTAGAAGCGAGGAGCTCGATGTTTTCAGTCGTGTTTTTTCCTTCGAGGCGTAGAGCCGTGCTAGGCTGCAGTAGTGCAGTAGCTCCCGGGCTTGCAACCAGAGTGTATCTATGCCCGTTCCGTGAGCGTTGCCAGATGGTTTTTAATGTTTTCAGCAAATAAATCACAATTATTATAATTTTTGACGTTAATTATAATTACTTAAGCGGATTAGCTATGAATTTTATTATTTTTACGATTTAAAATCGCAATTTTTTTTTTTATTGTGTAGCACCGTAAAGGAAAGGTTAATAATATCTTCTTCAAAGATTATTTTTAGAGCCTCATTTTCGTGAAAAAATTACCTTAAGGACGCTTGCTTAGAAAAGGGCTTTACTATAAACCTTTGGGTATCATAGTTTTTTAATAAAAAAATCTCTAAAAACATTTTTCTTAAGCTCCTTAACAAGGTAAACCAAAGCAATTGTTTTATATACTTTTTTAAAATTCGGTCTGGATTTTGTGACGGTGTGTCCGGGACCTAGCTACATGTTTTTACTTAGCAGAGCAGAATTAATATTATCGAATTTTCTTAATATCGATTATTCCAATGTCGATCTCTGACGCGGCAGCTCTAAAACAGTGATACCCGCCAATCAGATAATAATAATAAACTTTCAATTTCAAGGGAGTTCCTACCTTAATTGGTGACAAACCCGATGAAAGTGGCACTGCGGGCGTGTCCGTGTGCCTAAACTAACCTCATTCCGAAATTGATCAAGCATTTTGAAATTTAAAACAATTTACTGGAATAACTCACCGAAGCTTGTAAACCTCATTGTAATATTTTTGATTCATGGAAGATCATATTAACAATTCTCCAAAATAAGTGTTATAAGCGTCAATAAGTTATTCCAATATAAACTGAATATTAATCCCAGACTTGTAGACAACGTCAATAGATATAAATAAAAATCAGATAGGTATATCCGAGACACTATCTAGATTGCAAATAAAATCAGGTAGAATCTTTCAGTCAATATAGAAAGATAGCAGCCAAAAATATACATGGAATTAATTGAAAATGATAACAGTTCAAATTAAAGTTTTTTTTACTGCATAATATTAATTACGTACAATGGGAACTCGTACCCGCTAAGCCACTGCAAGTAGCTTGTCAGCGGGAGTTTATTTCAACAATATTATATAATACAACAATATTCTGAGAATTAAATATTTAAAGATTTAAATGACTATATTTCAATACATATTCAACTTTATATTGTTTTGAGTATGCAAATACGCTTAGTTGTAGGTTCTTAACCGATTTTAAGTATTATCAAGGATCACTGTTAAGTAGAAATACGAAATCTGGGAAAGTAATTTTATTATTTGGAACCTTGTTACGCAATTGAGTGATTTCAACTGAGTAAACAAGGTTCTATCGCACGATGGAACCTCGTTCACTTATATATTCTTACAGAAATGAAGTTTTCGGTGTACTCCTCTCTTATGAAATTGTGTTAAAATTGACACTGTTACGAAATTTAGGAATGCAATCAAACAATACATAAAAGAGGTGAATAATTGTTTATTCTGAGAGGTGTGGTGATTTATGAACAGCAAATTTAATAATTATTATTTTTGCTGTTTATAAAGAGAAAATATAAAACAGCGGTGTTTATAAAAGAATTCCTAATTTGCGGAATACACGAATCACTCCACGTTATCAATTCAGTGAAATTATTCTCAGCAACCTAAAGCAAATCTATAATCTTTTTAAAGCACTCGCTAAGTGATTTTCAACACAACCTGCCTTACTCTCATTCCATATCGCACTAAATATATGGTTTTGGCTACCGAGTAGTGCGCACTTAAATTGTACACATTCAATGTTCTTTTATAATGGAAGTTCTGCTCTCGGACATGATATAATGTTTTGTTAATCAAAATAAAGGACGGGCATATCATTTTTCCTATCAGAATCTCTGTCCTCCCTCATAGCCATCTTATCTTTAATATGATTTTATTCAATCAACAGATTATCATCTTTTGCCTCGAGCTGTTCTTTGCAAAGATCACATCTATCAGATTTTTCCTATCAGAATCTCTGTCCTCCCTCATAGCCATCTTATCTTTAATATGATTTTATTCAATCAACAGATTATCATCTTTTGCCTCGAGCTGTTCTTTGCAAAGATCACATCTATCAGATTTTTCCTATCAGAATCTCTGTCCTCCCTCATAGCCATCTTATCTTTAATATGATTTTATTCAATCAACAGATTATCATCTTTTGCCTCGAGCTGTTCTTTGCAAAGATCACATCTATCAGATTTTTCATGTGAAAAACTTAAATTAAATTTAGTCACATGCTTATAGATGCTACATTTCACCGCCGTTGTATTCATCCCTTCGCAATATTTTGTGTCGGAATCGCTGTCTGATGGTCTATAAGGTCTTCCAGAATCTCTATAATCCTCGTATTCAATCATTTTAATAAAGAATCACTCTTTAATCATCTAATTTACACTTCTATTTGCAAGTCGCGGAAACCGATTAGTTCGTCAGATGGAACGCTCTGTATGGATTAATGTAAAGTGAGTTACAAAATAACTTTTTAAGTTGGAGTAACAAGGTTCCATCTGCACTTGGAACCTTATTTCACAAATTATAGGAAATTACTGATGCAGTTGGAACTTTGAACACTTTTTAATTCAGTTAATATTCAGTACATTTTGTTGGTGTCTATAGAAGAAATGAAGAATAGTGCAGTTGGAACCATTTCACAGAACCATTTTGCTCGCAGAGAAGTTTCTGGCAAGAAACCAGAAACTTTTCTGTGCTTTTCTAGATCTACAAAAAGCATACGACCGAGTTGACAGAAAAAAGTTACGGAAGGTGTTGTCCAAGTATGGAGTGAATACAAATCTTATTGAGGCAATCGCATCTCTGTACGAGGGAAGCGTTGCATGTGTTAGGGAAAATGGTGATTTTACGGGGTGGTTTGACATCACAAAAGGTGTTACAAAAGGCTGCGTAATATCACCGTGGTTATTCAATCTATACATGGATAATTGTATGCAAGAATTGAAAGAGGTGGGCTTGGGCGCGAAAATCAGTAATCTGAAAGTATGTTGCCTGTTGTATGCTGATGATGCGGTGCTGATTGCTAACAGTATGGAAGATTTACAGTCCCTCGTATCTAGGGTGAACCAAGTATGTATGAAGAATGAGCTAATGATGAATATAAGTAAGTCTAAAGTCACGGTGTTTGAAAGAGGGAGTACGAAAACAGTGTGCAATATAGCTGTGAATGATGAATACTTGGAGCAGGTCGATGAGTTTGTGTATTTGGAAAGTATGTTTATGATGGAAAAACTGATAGGGATATTGAAAGAAGGGTGAATGTAGGAAACTCTATTAACGGAGGACTGAACGTGTTTGGCGTACACAAAAAGTTGTCCAAAGAAGCGAAGCTAGAAGTCAACATTGGAGTGCTGATACCAACCCTGATGTATGGCAGTGAGGCATGGAACTGGCAGAGGAAGGATGAAATAGACTGAATGATGTAGAAATGAGATCTCTGAGTCGAATGAGTGGTAAAACCATGTGTGATCATGTGAAAAGTGTTGAGATTCGTAAAGAATGCAAGGCTGATGTAAGCGTAGTGAGCAAGATTAAGAAAGGGACGCTTAGATGGTTTGGGCATGTAGAGCGAATGAATGAAGGGAGGAGTGTAAGGAGAATATATGACGCGAATGTGAACGGAAGAAGAAGCTGGGGATGTCCGAGGAAGACATGGCACGATCAAGTGAATCAAATACTTGAGTCGGGCTATGTCAGAAGTCTGACTAACAGAAGAGAATGTATGAGATGTTGTATGAAAGTGAATGAAGCGAGAAGTGTATGCCAAGATCAAGTTGTTTGGTGGTCCATCCTCTCTGCCTACCCCTGCGGAAGGCGTGATGGTTAGTTAGTTGGAACCATTTGTAATCAATAACTCAAATCAGCCCAAATCGTCAGGTGGAACCTTGTTATTCCAAGGGGTCGAAATAACAATCATCATACAAATGTAGCGCAATAATAGATCAATATACTCGTAGGTGCATGCATGTTGTGATCGATGTACACAAGTTGGAATTTTTTTTTTTTTTTAAATACGTAAATAGTACAACAGTTTTGTTATAGAGATACTACACTCCAAGTACATAATATCCATTTAAATAATATTATAAAAATATCAAAATATCAGCAGGAAATTAAACAAATTCAGAAATTTAAAAAAAAAACAGTAGTACAGTTTTGTTACAGTGAGGATAGACTTGATATAATAGTACCAATTAAATAATTTTAAAGATACCCGCAGCTACCAAGGAGATATACAATCAATAAAATGCTAACGATTAAAATGACGGAAAGCAATTGGGTGGCATTTTAGCCCAATTGGTTAGACCGAGAGGTCCTGGGTTCGATTCCCAGATGGCCTCGTTACCTTTTTATTTCCTGTCTCATATTTCATTTGAGATTTGTTAATATTATCTTCAATGATTAAAAATATCAAAATAATTATTTCTAGGACAGACGATCAATTTTATTGGTCAAAGGTCTTATAAAATTTCGATCTACTCTCAGAATATGATGTAAAGTGAGATCTGATTTATTTGTTGAATTATTGATTTTTATTTCTAAATGTTTCTATGTTAATATTAATAGATAGTAAAGACAAGAGTAATGGGAACATAATTCAGTAATTAAAGCGATAGAATCATAGAATATTTATAAATTACAATCCTACAATTTTTCTTGAAAAATTCTTTCCGTTTACAATAGTCACTATTTTTTCGGTAACAATTACGGAGCAATTAATACATAGAGATGCCCCAATACGCAAGGGGATGAAATCGAAATAAGATGGACGTGGGGCGAGCTAGGCGTGCCGCCAACGCATGTAAAACAGCAACCGAGTAAAAAAGGTTCGGCTCGTTTACAAAAGCCGAATATTTTCTTAAATATTTAGTTTGATCATTTTTACTGCCGTCAAAAACGTGGACGGCAGTAAACTAAGCTGGTTTCAAAAGTCTGTTAATTCTGATGTCAGTGATAACAATTTATTTTAATTCTAAATGCAGACATATTTAGACTTATTTATTTTCAATTACTTTCTCGTTGTTACGATATAATACTCTCACAAAAACATCTACTCATCTCTTTACACCACACTTATTATACATATTTTCCATAATCAAACTGCAATATACTTAGTGCTACACGTATAAGCAAAGATAAATAAAGCACAGAGAATATAATAAAAACATCTACTCATCTCTTTACACCACACTTATTATACATATTTTCCATAATCAAACTGCAATATACTTAGTGCTACACGTATAAGCAAAGATAAATAAAGCACAGAGAATATAATAAAAAAATCTCGTATCGACCACTCAATTCGTTAGGATTGCCAGGGAACCAATGACCGCCCGCGCGTTTGGTCAACGCATTTCTGCCGGAAACCGGATAATTCAACACACATATGAATCGGCACCATTTATAAAAGAAATGTAAACTCGGTAAAAGTAAGAAAATAAAAAACTGACCTGAAAACCTAATCTATCTTAAGCTGATTAACCTTCTCTTTACTAGTACAAAAATTTAACTATATTGTTACCACTAATTTAAGAAATGTTTAGTTATTTAATAAATAACTCTGAAATGAAAAAAGGATTGACTTCAATCGCATCGAATGAATAATATATTGATTATTTCCACAGCGCCGTTTTCGTGGGAAAATCATTTCACGGGGGCGGATGGTTGATTTTTACAATACATCTGTATATGACTTTTTAAATGCATTTTTCGAGTACATGTATAGCTGCAGTGGGGACATGAATGAGGTTTTTCTCCAGTGTGGGTAAACATGGGCGATTTTAAATTACCCTTTTGATGACATGAATAAGGGCATTCGGAACATGAAAAGGGTTTTTCTCCGGTATGGGTAAAAATGTGACATTTTAAAGTACTCGTTTGCGAACATGAATAGTGTTGTGTAAAGAAGGGAAGGGATGGGGAAGGTTAGGTTGGATAAAAGCCCCTAAGTTTGAAAGCCAGTGTGGTGTAAACTGGGAGTGTCAGAGAGAGGGGAAACGCAGAAGAGGAAGGTTGGTTTACAGGGGAAGTTATGGGAGACAATTACAATCTGCAGGACTTACCCTGGAGGTGGTTTCCTCGATGTTGAAGTCTGCTCCGGACATTAGCCTAGCTCAGATCGGCAGGGGACATACACTTCTTATCATACAGGGTCGCGAATCGATCGCAATCTTATAATTGGGTTGAGGGCGTTTCTATTTCTACGTTAAATTAGTACAGGGAAGTGTTTTCAAACTCGGTATTTATTGCAACTCAGACAAACATGATGGGTTTAGAATAATCGCGTAGACAGTAAAAAAGGATCTTAATCTAGGTAGAATTCTATTGTAATCTCTCTCTCGTTCTGATTGGAATCTCTTACCGAGTTATGCAGATGAAACAAGGGATTAAATCAACTCATTATGGGCAGATGGGAATTCAACTTACATGGTGTTCTGGTCGAATGGCGGGGGCGGCTGGTGATGACGCCAAGGCCGGACATCTTCACACTGAGTTTAATGGGTTTTTATATTTAGTAAGGCACCATGTTGAGTGTTTTGACGGCAAGAGGCAAGTCTAGCTGCGGGTGTCAGCCCTCCTGCATTGTACTTGCTCGTAAATAAATAATAACAGAAATGGCCGCCTCTTTTTTAGAGACGCAGTTCAGAGAGGCAGTTATCTCTTCGGGTTCCAAACGGGAAGTGTGAAGCGCAGCAAGGAGCGGTCCCAAACCGCCGTGGGCGCTCGTGTCGTATGCTCCTGTTTTGTTAATTTATGATCTGATTGGTTTAATTGGGCGCTCGAATCACCTGATTGGTTAATTTATGGAGGGAAATGATGTGGTTGATTGCCAGGCTTATTTGCCAAGACGAGTAGCTAGAACTCATCTCAGGGTCAACCTTTAGTTACATAACAATAGTTACATTCGGAACAATTAAAAGGTTTTCGATACTATGGGTAAGCATGTGTATTTTTAAATCTTCCGCACGGGTACTGGAATAATTGCATTCGGAACAAGAAAAAGATTTTTCTCCGGTATAGGTAAGCATGTGACGTTTTAAAGTATTCTTTTGCGAAGATGAATAGTTGCAGTACGAACATGAAAAAGGTTTTTCTCCAGTATGGGTAAGCATGTGGTGTTTTAACTTTCCTTTTACAGAACATGAATAATTGCATTCGGTACAAGAAAAAGGTTTTTCTCTAATATGGGTAAATATGTGAC